>JAOZJS010000784.1:0-20072 GCA_025882695.1 Amerodectes protonotaria
CGCGACCGCTCCAGTGTAAATCATTCGAACTTGTTATGTTAATGTTAAATTTCCATAGGAAAAAATTCTCCCATAGGATTTGCTGGGTTTGAAGGTCATTTTCAACCGCTCATAACTCCTCTCCGGATCATCCTACAAAAATGAAATTTTGCATAACTTCAAACTAGGATCTCTAGTTTACGGTAAATTTTGAATTTTTATTCTAGCCTCAGCCGTTCGGGACTTATTCAGAAACAAAAGCCGGGACATTTTTTCTTGACAGAGTGTATTTTCCAAAATAGAAAATAAAAATAAATTACAATTAGCTAGAAGAAAACGACCCGATGATAACCAGAAATTTTCTAGATGCATTTTCCGAAGACCCGGCAAAAATCTGACTCCTTGAAAGTGAAAATAATGGCGCCATACACCGGAAGAAACCAAAAGGGGGAGGATTGTTTTACGTTTCACCGTAGTTCACCTTTTGTTGTCTAGTTTTCTAGGACCGAGTCCCTATAAATCTACTCTGGTGTCTGCCTGTCGATTAGTGGGTGTGTTGTTTTAGGACCGTGAATGCTCAAATGTTATAGGGTTTCTTGAAAATCTGCGATTTTGCTCGGGCATGCATTCTGAATGGTGGGCGGCGGATATTCATCAGAATATTGTACAATAGTCTAGCCGGGTAGGCTAGTTTATAATTTCCGGATGTTCGTCTCGGATGAAATTGATCGATCGCGCGGTTATTTTCACGGACAAACAGAAGAAGACACACAGAAAAAATATCGCCCAAAGGTTTGATTCCGGACTCTGGCCAGTGTGTCCGGAGAAAGTCCACAAGTCTCTTAGGTCCAACGGAACAAAACAAATAAGAGTATGAAACAATTGGATTCAATTCAAACGCCAAAAGTTGGTGATGAAAAAGAAACAAGAGAAAGAGAGCGAGCGAGAGAGAGAGAGCACTATAATAAATCAATTATAGGAATATGATGGTCTCTGCGCACATCACACACCCACACACACGCCCACCGAAAAAAGCCTATAATGATGATGAAAAAGTTCTTTGGTGAATTCGTCCACAATTTGATTGGATTTCATCACACACACACACACACACACACATCGAATTCACTTTATCAGCCAGCATCCTGTCGCGCCTAGAAAATGAGATGATAAACTGAGTGAAAAAAGAGGAAATCGATCTTTGATGTTTGGTTGTTGGTTTTTGGTTGTTTTTCTCCTTTGTTCGATCGATTAACTGATTATTATTATTATATATATTGGACCACATTGATCTAGTTCCTACCGAAGACAATGGATGAAAGATGACAAATTCTGAAGACACACACGCCCAAGTTGGTCGGACCTTAAGGCTCCGATACAAACGGTGTGTGTGTGTACACACATATTGTGGACCTAGACTGTGGAACAAAATGAAATTGCTTGCAGCCAAAAACCAATATATGTGATGGTTTTGATCCAATTTCCCATTAGGATCCAGGATCGGATCCAATAAGCAAACATTGTGTTCAATTTTTTTTCCAACTCGGCTACACATTTTAGTAGTATGTCATTCATTCATTGATTCATTTGCGGTTATAATTGAGACATACACACACACACATCAGGCATCAGGCAGGCTGAAAACTGTTAAATCGAATCAATGTCGATTGATTCCTCAAACAAAATTGAAACCTGCACTACGACCATCATTTTTGTGGCTGACCACACACACACACACACACACACAAGAATTCCGCATCCGCATGGACATTGTCCATAACAACAATAATAATAATGATGATGGTGATTGTCATTATTACATTCAAAGGGAACGAGAATACACACGGATCTTGGTTGGTTGGATCTTGGTGGTTGGATCTTCGGACTTTTCTTCTTTTTTTTCAAGTGTATTACTCTCGATCAAGAATCGAATGAATGTTCGATGGATGTTGTGTGGATGTTGGCAACAACAAACCCGAAAAGTGTACCAAAAATATCTAAACGTTTGCATTTTGAGGTCTATCGAAAGCTGAAAATAATAAGAAAAATAAGAGGAAACCATCCCTCTCTCTCTCTCTCTCTCTCTATCTTGGTCTCTCTTCTTGGCGTCTGGCTTGGGCTTTGAAGATGTGAAATGGAGAGAAAATATTGATGACCAAATCAAAAAAATGAAATACCAGAAAAACCTCTGGAATTGTCTCCTTTCCAAACTGTGGATCTGGTGGAGAGTCCAAAACTATCCCCAAAACTATTGGTTTCCGGAAAGGAAAACACAGACAACTCTAGACTCTAGAATGAGATGGGCTTTTGTGGGCGCCATTTGTTTATCGCAAAAACATTCGCTCAAGTGTTGGGAGCCAGCCAAAAGTGGTCCAAAGGCCCAGGAACCGGAATGCACACCAACAGTGCACAATAATGCTAAACATTGCGGGGAAAGATCTCTCTATTCTCTTCCCACCTCGTTCATCAAATTCTAAAAGTAGCAGTATTTATGTGATCCTCTTGTGTGTGTGTGTGTGTGTGTCTGTGTCACATCAAAGAATTTAATTTAGTTATCATTTTGGCTTGTTTGATTATTTTTTTTCGTTTGGTTCCCTTTGCTTGTTATTGTCGTTTTTGTTGTTGTTGTTGTTGTTTTTTTTTGTTTCTGGTGTTCCCAGGGACACACACAAGAAAAGAGCGAGAAAGAACACCAGAACCAGAAACCGAAACAAAAAGCAACGAAAATGTAACGAATGTAATGGTTTCAGCATCTGTCCTGGTCCTGTTCTCTTATTTTGGCTCTTATTTATAGGATTTTTGGCGGGCGCGTTCGGGTACAGTCCTGGAACGTGTTGTTGTTGTTGAAATTGAAGTTGGTGTTCAATTCAAGATGTCACTTTTATTTTGCCTTGGTTCTAGACAACCATGAACGAGACATGAAGCAGAAGAAATAAGACAATTTAAATCGAAAGTGTGTCCACAAGTCTGTTGCGGCTCCAGTTCCTGTTATTTTTCATTTCAATCGACTGTTGACATTGAATACCGACAAAAAAGATGTATCAAACATAAACATACGCAAATGTTGTTGATCCTCTATTTCCGGAAATAACCGTATAATTTGAAATTAATTTCAATTTGGACATTTTAAAACGGAACTAACAATGATAGCACTGCCATCTGTGGGCTGTTAATTCAACTTGAGAACTGTTAGGAATTTTGGTCACCGATAGATGGCGCCAGAATAGCTATTTTTTTGAATTTTAACCCCAAAGAGCTGGGCGACTTTTTGGGTCTCTTTTTCAAAAATTAACCCGCTTGTGTGCAAGTTTGGTCATTTTTCATGCGAACTGTTGGCGGATTGTTGGCGGTCAATGGCACAACAAACGGCTTTGTCTTTCAAAATCCGATGGGCCTACGATAATAAATGAAATAATTGTTCGGCTGTTCTGTTGGCGATGGATTATGAAACATCCACCTTCTTCAATCCAATAAACCTACTAGTTGAAGCAATGATTTATTATTATTACATTATTATTATTATCATCATCATCAACATCGTTAAATATTGGCCGTATTGGATGCGGCAACCACATGGCGAAAATCTTTCAACGTTTTTTTATGGATTTATTTTCTTATTATTCGGATCAAGCTATAACAAAAACGCACACATACAGAGTGTCCATGAAAAATTGCGAACAAATTTTGGCACCAAAAACAAGAATAAACAAACGAATGAAAACCTCCACAAATTTTGGAGACAAAAGCAGCTTGAAACAGA
The DNA here is from genome assembly GCA_025882695.1 of Amerodectes protonotaria. Taxonomy (NCBI): domain Eukaryota; kingdom Metazoa; phylum Arthropoda; class Arachnida; order Sarcoptiformes; family Proctophyllodidae; genus Amerodectes; species Amerodectes protonotaria. The sequence continues at coordinate 3,740 of JAOZJS010000784.1, forward strand.
CAGCGAAAAAAAAATAAAGAAAAATCCGCAATACAATTAGAAAAACATCAATAACGGCAACAACGACAAGTTGCTGGATGTGTTTGTACGATCCGATCCAATCCAATTCATCGTGATCCATACGTGCTCGTGGCCAGGCTTAAGATCCTGAGCTTGATCCTTTTTTTTCCTGAAATCCAATAATAATACTCTTGTTCTGGGGAACTGAGCTCCCTGGAACGTTCTAATTTTTCTTTGAAATTCTCTGCAAAGTTGTCATTCGTACTTGTTGCGCAAACCACACAAATTACTGTAATACCTTCACGCTGCAAGTGCATGGTTGGACTGGATAGAAGGTGTCCAAACGTGCCCATCACCTTGGACATCACCGACAGCTAGCGTCATTGTCTTGGTCATCATTGCGGTGGCTGTATGTCCACATCCTTCGAATTTCTAAACGGAGACCACAAGGGTTCCATAACGCAATGATATTGATCTTCTTCAAAAGCTCTTGGAACAGTAGGCCACCACCATTGGCTTCATATCCTTCAAGATTGTTACATATTGGCCCCAAATGATATTAAATATACAAAGGATGGCCATTATCATCATCATGGTGAATCATATGATTCATATGATGTTATTATTGCAATTGTTCTACTTTCGTTTTCATTTTTTTTTCTTTCTGAACATTGGCCCAGCATTGGTGGTCCTTGATGCGCCTGCGCTAACTGTTCCCAAGAGGGGATCAATCAATGGCAAACAACGAAACGGAAGATGTCAAAGCTAAGGGCGGATTGATTATCTCTATTTTATTCTAGCTAGTTGAACAACGAAAAACGCTACACAGCATTTGATCGGGCATTGTTTGCCATGGCTCCGGGAAGCGTAGAGAAAAAAGAATATAAGAAAGAAAGAAAGAAATCTTTTCAAGATTTATCAGATTATCACACTTGAGTACTTATTTATTTGAAAGGACCATACAGGATGGCCAAAGGCAGAAACATAATTGAAAATTTAGAAAAAAAGATAAAGTACCTAGTTGAATCAATGAACGTTTGCCGTGTGTTACATTCAGGTCACAAAACGGATGTGTCAAATAGTTTGTTTGTTTGATGATTGTTGCTAAGCTGTGTGTGTTGATGGAACATGATGTACCAACAGTTTTCACACGCTGAACTAGAGATAATGGACAGTTTTACGGATGGACATTGTCCACTTGTAATGTTGTACAAACCGATTGTAATGTTGGATGTCAATGCGTGCGTGTGCGTGTGTGTGTGTGTGTTTGTGTTCGGGTGACAAAGTAAAATAAGCAAATAAAATGGAATTTTTGGAAAAAAAGAAACAAAATCCATCTTGGAACAGGTGATGATGATGATGATGGACCTCAAAGATGATGATGATTGGTTGATCGGTTAGTTAGTTAGTTAGTTTGGCGGTGGACACATTGTGTCCGTACCATTTGATTACCGTGAGATTTTGTTGTTGTTTTCGGTACAATCATCACCATCATCGTCATCATAAAACAACCAATGAAAATGAATGATGATGATGGTATATAATTTTTCTGTTCGATTGGATCAAACGGATCCAATCGGATTGGATTTATTGGATTTCGTTCCACTAAACACCGCAACGCTACACTACTATACACGACGACGACTTGGGAAACAAGACAAGCACTTAAACAAACAAAATACAGTAACAATAGCAATACAATGCATTTTGCTAAGGGGCGGGGCAAAAAGACAGAGAGAGAGAGACAGAGTGAGATACAGAGATGGGAGGAGGAGAGAGAGAGATGAGAGGAGAAAGTACTGGGGACTATGGGAGGAGTGGAATTGTACAGTGGAAAAAAGGTCAAAATAATGAATGAAACAAAAATTTCCACCAATCAGGCTTCAGGTCTGTATGTCTGTCTTTATGTCTCAGAGGTGAGGATTTTGACAAAAGCAAGCGATCAAAATCGATCGATCTCCTCCTCCTCTTTCTCATTCACATGGTGTGTGGTATTGCTGAATTTCATTTCAAAAATAAAAATAAAATTTTGTTGCTTCATAGCGTTCTCGGTGATGATTTGATTCTATCCAATCAATCAACAATATTCAACAATCAATCAATCAATCGATCAATGGATCGAATAGAATCAATTTGTCCAAAACACAAAACAAGTATCATAAAAATGGAGCTTTAGGATTTTATTTTTTGCTCATGCTCGTTATCAGATTTTCGGTGTGAAAATTAGAACCAATAAACATGGGTTGACACACAGGAAATAATAACTAAAGGGTTAAAGGGGCTTTTTCTGGATTTTTCCCCAGAAAACGCGAAATCCCATAAAAATTCGAGGAAGTGTATTTTCTTTTTACCGTCGGACTTAAAGGGTTAAAACTTTCCCGCCAAAAATTCATTCAAATGTTTCTGAAATCCACGACCCAGTGTGTTGATGATCGATGATGTAAGCGCATTCCAGTTGGATCAGTTCCAGTTTGTCGATTTCGATCGATTGTATCGATATTGAAATATTTGGGCGTAGCACATAAATCGAAATATGATTACGATGACCATCAAAGATGATGATTATGATAATGGCTATAAAGATGCTGCATAATTCAATTATCTGCCAGAACCATTCAGAATGCTAGAAAGAGAGAGCGAGCATCTTAAGATGTTATATAATTTTCTAGTGCTAGTGCTAGTGCTAGTTTTTTTTGAGGGGAAAACAACTAGGTGCTAGGTTAAGTATCATCATCATCATCATCATCATTTTTGCACCAAGAGAACAATGGCCAAGGGAGAAAACAACAACAACAACGGGTGATTCAAATTAAATATATACCACACTTTTGACCACTGACCACTGGTCATCCGTGAAGAGTTCCCTCCTCTCTCTCCCTCTGTTTCTCTCTCTCTCTCTCTCGCCGCATTTTCTATATTTAAATTTAGATTTAGAAAAGATGGTGTTGTTGATGATAAGGTGTAGAGCTATGGTTGGTCAGTTGGTCATCTACCATTGGACATCTAAATTTAAAATGATAGTGGTGTCCATGATGAGATGATGTGTTTTGGGTGGTAATAATCCACTGTTGATCATCGTGCGAATCCAAGAAAAAAAATGGCAAAAGAATTTTTGGAAAAAACATCAAAAGTATAACCTTGAAGGTCATCTTCAAACAAACAAAAAATATGATAATCATCACAATTCAATTTGATACGCGATGGGAATCTTTTACCAAATGGTAGCATTCCGATTCCATTCCATTCCTATTCGCTTCCCTTCCATTTTTCTTGCCTTCCCTCTGTCTATGAGCATCCTTTTATGCGCATCATAATATCTTCGATCTCTTTCGCCCAGCGAAAAAAAAAATTCATTACCATAATCATCATACCAGCGCGCCAGCGTTAAGCGTGGGAACTATCCAACTATTGAGGATTGTGTAAATGAAAAAAAATATGTAAAAAGATAGAGAGGCAGAACAGTAATATGCTCCTCCCAGTCCGCTCTCCGTACTGGATTTTAATTGGTTAATTGATGTGCGTGTTGGTTATGGCATTTCTTGGTAAATTATCAATAACATCAGCAAGTTTCCTTCGTGAATCAATATTATTGCTGGTATAAGTTACGTAATGTTGAAACATTTCTAATGTTGCAATGTATACACGGTGTTTATTGCTGCTAACTCGTACATAAAAATTTCCGTTTCCGTATAAATCCAATTGATCTCTGTTCATAAATTCATGGCAATTATTATCCAATGGTGCAGGTACCCTTCTCAGACAACCGGATCTGTTTGAATCATTTAGATTATCTTTGATTTGATGCACTGGGCAATCTTGCCTTTCCAAATTCCAATCACCGAATATCAATTGGCTACGGCCTAAGATTAATATTTTCGAACAATTTGAATTGACCGAAACCACCGGTCTGTGGCAATACATCAAATGTAATACCGCTTGATCATGTATGGTTATGGTCAACAATCGTTCTTGAGAATTTTGCATCTCCGTTAGCAAACGCAATGCTCCGTGTCGGTTCATCCGAAAATCCGGATGCGATTGAACATTAGCCTTACGTGTCATGGAACCATTCTGGTTGATCAGATAGAGCGAACCAAGTTCATTACAAATAGAATAGTTTACATTACGGGCACGGCCCAACAATTGACCAGGACCGATCATGGGCATTGTTGGTTGATTCGGCCTACGACCGGCATTGTTCTCTACAAATCTGATCACTTCGTCCATTGATTATCGATCGATTTTTAGTCTTTTTGGCTTTCTCTAATTCCGCGAATCAAATTCAAAATCAAGCTAAAAACACACACTTTCAAGCACACTTAGAATAAAAAAATTACCAAAAAAATCACAACCGTTCTGCGGACTTGTGCTAAGAAAGCATTTTATATTGTTCGAACATCAAAAATTAAACCACAACAATCGAATCAAATTGAATCAATTAATCAGAATAATGAATCAATTTAATTAGATTTTCATTCAAATAACCCTCGTTTGGCTATCTTCGAAACGGATCTCCAGTTCCACCTTATTTTTTGTTTGTTGAATATCTGAATATCTCGTTCTAGTTGTGCAATATTTTAGCATCTTTAAGCCATAATTCTTCTTTTTGAAACCGCTTGACAAAGATGGCGGCGATTTATGAAGCTGAATAGAAGATAAATTGCGTAAATCTTTGCGGAGAAAACAAAATCTTGTCTGGTAATATCGTCTGAAATGCACCGTATCTTGTTTTCGTGTTTTGTGGTGAGCCGCACCGGTATAGCTTGGAAACAAGCTTCAAGCTTCAAGCTTTATTGGACAGAAAATGCTAAGCATCCATGGCAAGACATTGAAAATGATGATAATAAGAAATGTATTCCGAATGGATTATTTGGGAGTACAACGCGTTCAACGTGTTCACAGCTACCGAACGCGCGAAAAAGATAAAGATGAATGGATTTTGAAACAAATTGAGCAGGTTTTCTCCACAAAATAATCGGACTTTTTTGTTGTTGTTGTTCCAGACAATTGGCTTTAAACAACAACAACAACAACAACAATCAGAAAATAAATCCATTTGTTGTTGTTGTCGGTCTTGTTTCTGAAATTGCGTGCGAAAAGGATCAAAATCCACAAACGTCTGAATCAGCGGGGTTTGTACATCCATTCTTGAGTTTTGGGATTTTTTTTTTGGAGAAGAGGAGAAGAAAAATGACTGACAAAACGCGTGTTTGTTTTTCATGTTAATTTGATTCCGCATCGTTTTCAGATCCAGGTAATTTACCTGTGTTTCACCTGTTTTCGCCTCATTTTTTTGATTGGATTTTGCTCCGAATCTCTCAGCGGAAAAATTATTGGTTTTATCTGGCGCACACAAAAAAATTGTTAATCACTTTCTATCTTTATTGCTACATTTTTTTAGTTTGTTCGAAAAAAAGTAACAAATTTCAAGGTTATTTCACACACACGCAGACACACAAAACGAAAATCCAATCAATTTGTGCGGACAAAGCCAATTCTTTCTTTGGATCGTTGATTTCTTCATTTATGAACATCGAAGAGAATCTTATTTTTTTCTTCACTCAGGTGAAAATTGATTAGAACAGCAACTAGACATTCATTTCAATGAATAAAACATTTGGATCGTTCAAGTTTTTAAAGAGAAAAACGAGGCAGAGGAAATCATCGCACATTCAAAGCTCGATCACAGGTAGACCTGCAAGAAAGGAGGCCGAAATTGATTCATCAGCAATCAAGGATCGAATGACAAGTGTGCGCGTCCACAAGCGAACAATACACGCGTTGGTGTTTATATACAGAATTAAATTCAAGATTAAATACACATTTTTGGATTTTTCAGGTAATTGTTGGATTGTTTTTTTGGAAGCAACAAGAATGTTTGCACAAATTTGGATAAATTTTACATTTCAAAAAAAATAATTGATCGAAGAAGCGTGTTGGATATACGAATGGAATTGAGCTTGTGATCAATCATTGTTTTGTATTCAAAATGTCTTAATTTTGAAATTCCCGCCATTAATCTCCGTACACGGATACGGACGCGGAAAGCAAGCGGAAAATCTCAACGGTGTGGTAGATCTAAGATACCATGCTGTTAATGACCATCACCATCTTATGGAAAGCTTGATTACCTGGAATCCTACCAATTTAAGCAACAGTTTGGACGGCTTAGCGGTTTGTCAAAGCAAACTGCTTGCTGAAAGCTAGGTCAAACATGTTGTTGAAGATTAGAAGAAGATAGGACGGCCAAACAGTGGATGGCCAACCCTAAATAGTCCGCGTAGCCTATTGAACACGTACACACACGCACACACACACACACAATGGTGGTAGTAATAAAAAAAAGAGGATATCATCGAATTTGATTGGTTGTTGAATTTCATCACTGGCAGATCAATTAATTCCAGCGCAGGCGTCATACGCTTAGGCTACAAGTCTTAGCATTTGATTGGTCCATCTCTCTATCACTTCTCTCTGGATGGGAGGGAACAAGCACTCGTGGAGTCAGGAGTCATACGCTCAGGCCACGAGTCCTAGCATTTGATTGGTAGATCTCACTATCACTTCTCTCTATGTGGGAGGGAAGAAGCACTCGTGGAGTCCACCAATCATAATCGTTTTCTTACAAAAATCTTCTGGTTGAATCGATTCGAATTATCCATCCACTTTCTCTTTGCCGAACGCAAAAAAAAAGGAGAGCATGGCGCCAGCCAGAAAATAAAAAGATGGAGATGAAGAAGAGAATTAGAAAACATAAGATTTGCTTTGAGGCAACGAGCCTTCAAGCCATTGTGGTGAGATGATGTCTGTCTGTCTGTGTCTGTCTCTCTCTCGCTTTCTTGGCAACCAAACCGCCATATTTTGCCATCATCTCTCTTTCTCTCGATGATGATGGCGGTGGTGTTCCACTCACTCACTTTATCCTCGAAGCAAGGTGGTATATAAATTTAAAAAACTAAAGTGTCCTAAAGGAGAAGTAGATTTTGTGTCGGTGTAATCCAACAACAACAACATGTGCAACGTGTGTTTTGTTGGGCACTTTAATTTTAGCATCCTTGGCCAAGTGTCCTGAAATTTGCTTGATAAATACTGGTCATAAAGGTGGCCCAACTATTCTAAATTAATTAGTCAAATGAAACCACTAAAAGAATTGATTAATCGAAAGTTATTGAGCCTGTTCTCATGTGTGTCGGTGAACAACAACGAAAAAAAATTGAATTTCCTTTGGTGAAAGTTTTTTTCCCTTGAAAAGCCAAAAAAATTCCTCCAAGCTAAAGCGCAAATTTTCATTTTGCCTGGTTTATCCAAGCTGTGTCAAGTTGGCTTCACCGTTAAAAATCAATCATAACGTAAGTTTGTACTTAAAACGTTCATTTTTTGTTCTTCGCTATTTATAAACTTTATAAATTTAACCATAGAACTTTTATTAGATGATTACTATGGACAGGAAAAGTGTTCGGAGGGCTTCCTTAGCTCTTTTGCTTTTACAATTTAAAGGCGACAAGCTTGTCTCAATTGATTTCAAATTGAATTAGATTTAAGATTTTTTCCAAAACTTCTTCTCCAAGCTTAATCGGAGACATGAAATTTAGTTAAAAAATTTTTTGTGTGTCGAAAAATAGCCGCGCACTTCCCCAAACATCATTGCCTCCAAAAAAAAAAAAACGAAAACACGAAAACAACAAAACACAGATTAGACACCGTGTCCACAACAGGTTTTTCTCGGATTTTCTCCGGGCTTTTTGTGTCGGCTTGGACATCCACACCAAACTGGTGATATTCATCATCACCTTACAATGATGATGTCACAGAAAACAATGGAAAACACCACCACCACGACAATGCAGGCCACACAAGCCCGTTTGTACATTGTCAGCCTAGTAATGTGATTTCGGGTGACAACGGGTAAACAACTTTGGCCGAAAAAAAAGCCATCGTAGTCAACGAGATATCTCTGACAAACTAGAGGATTTATTTTTGTGAAACAAAACGATAAGCCGGTCGGCTATATCGGCTATTTTGGTGTGACCATCTTGTTATGGTCGACAAAAGGGGTAGGTTTCCTTTTCTCGAACGAAAAAGGAGGGGAGGGAAATGTTTGGTAGGGGCGGAGATTTTGAATATTGCTCCCGAAAAAATATTTTTATAAAAAAAAATCGTTGAAATCAAGATTAACCCCGAGAAAGCCCAGAAAGTGTTTGTGAATAAAATTGAACAAGTGTACATTATTATTATTATTATTATCATCATTATCCTTGCATCCTTAAGATGATGGTTGGTATTCCTAGCTTAGCCCGGTGTATCCGAAGATTTGAAGATTTGATTCGGTGATGTGATTGGACGTGAAGAGAGAGAGAGGGGATGATCCAAAAAAAGAAACTTGCAAAGATGCGCAAAACGGATGCGTGGAAAGCGAAAAAAAAATACGAAATAAGGAGAGGGAAATAGATAGGTATAGGTATGGGAAATCATGTGTCAATGGAAAATCTTCGACGTTTTTCTTTCCTTTTCTAGTCTTTTTTTTTGCTCTCGGATCGCTATCCAATACACCAAAATGACACCAACTACGACAATCATGATGATGATGATGATGATGATGATCTAGGAAACGAAATATGAAATATGTAACAACAACAACAATAATAATAATAGCATTTTATCGAGAAAGAGGCGGAGCGGGCGCCATTTTAAAATAGATCCAAGAAAAAAAAATGAAAAGGAGACACACAAAGATGCAAATAAGGTGCAATGTTATTCAGCCACCATTCTTTTCTGGGTTTGCGATCCAAAATCCAAGACAATGGAACAGGGCAGGAAATGATGTTCCGAAAAAGTGTTGATGAGGGTTAATAGGAAAAGGAAACGCTCGTTGGTTCGTTCGTTCGTCGAAATGCTTTTGTGAAAGATTACCAGAAACATGCCTTTCATCTTGGCCGGGAGAAAGCGAACAAGTTTCAAAAGGTATTTGGCTACAAGGTATTGTTGGAAGGGTTTTCAAAGTGTTAATAATGATGATGATAATAATAACAAGACACTAATAAGATTGAACATCGGTGATGTCCGACTGAAAATGTTCAAGAAGAGAATAAGATGAGAGGAGAGGAGAGGAGAGAGTGGAGAGTGGTGATTACTGTCAATCATTTTTTTCATCTTTTCTTCTTTTTCGACCAGTCGGTTGTCGGTGGTTGTTGTTGATACAAATTATATTTTTTTTTTCTGAAATTTCATATTTCCGATTGCCAATGATTGACCAATGGTCAATTGAGATGGTTTTCAAATCTGGAAATAAAAACCGATTCAATTCAGGCTCAACTCCGATGGTTGGTTAGCTGTGTTTGATCAGAATTGATACTGATTTGTAGGTCATTTTCAGTCCTGGATTTCCTATCGACTGACCTGATATATTTATATTTTCGGCGTTTCGGTTTCGATCAGATTTGATCCACAAAACCACCAATCGGCCTAAGGATGTTCGGGATATTTCGGCCTTTTTTTAGGAATTTGATTTTTTTGTTTTGTTGGTTTGTTTGTCGGTTTGTTTGTTTGTTTGTGTTTCATCAAAAAGACATCTCCGAACTGGATTTGGACTAAAAATACACAAATCTATGTGGTTCAGTTTAACCGGCCCATTTTTATCTAATGGTTCTTGGCCATTATTCGGTCATTTTCATTTGGTCAGCATCGCAGCGAACAGCTAGTGGCCATACATTTTTATTCGATCAATTTCTGATAAAAAAAAAACCGATCCGGCTACAATTAGCGTTTTGATTGATTCAAATCTAATCCATCAATTTTCTCTGGATTCAAGAAGAGTGGAGAGAAAGTGTTAAATAAATAATGTCGGAATCATTAATATTGATTTCAATTATGTCCAAACGATAAGATAGCTACAATTAACCCTTTCTTTGCACTCGACAATCATCATTTCGGATTTTATTATTATTATTTTTTAATTCATGTCATTGCTACATTTGACCTAAAAATGAAAGAAATCCATTTTGGTGTCAAGTTTCCAGCTTGGATTTTGGATTTTGAAAAAAGACGATTAAAATCTGATTTAGGATTTGAAAATTGGGCGTGGCCAAAACATAGTGTGTTTTGTTAAGGATGTGAATGAGTGTGCGCGTGGTGTGTACAAAATTTTTTTTTACGAAATTTCCTAGTGCTTTTTTTTCGCGCGCCAATAAAATTTCGTCAAGATTTTGTCGAAGATGATGATCAGATCTTTAAATCTTCTACGACATTTCCAGATCCTTGTCTCCGAAAACAAGATGGGAAACAAAAGATACACAAGTGATTTGGGGAATGAAGCGGGGCTAAGGGAATTTAAGATGTTGGAAATGTCGAAATTCTCTGCCCCAATCTACATCGTAAAACAGAAAATTATTTGTTATTTTCCAATGAAATTCAACCCAAAATTGTGTCCTTGTTTGTTTCACTTGTTACTCTTGTTGGCTCCCGGAACAAATTTGGAAATGGGCGCCATGATGATGATGATGATGCCAAATAGATACACCACTTTGGTTTGAGGAAAGCGAACAAAAGGCGACTAGGTGGTCAATTATGGAAAGCGATAGATGTTACCTGTCTGTTCGGCTTTCTGTCTGTCTTCCACCTTTTTTTTCGATGTTTGAAAGTCTTTGAAAAGAACAAGCACAGACCAAGAGAAAGGGAGAAGAAATGGAAGACACGAGAGAAGACTTACCTGGACATGAATGATTGGTTGGTGATGGATCTGGAGCTCAGGTTGAGCCCACGCATACCAGGTAGATAACAAGAAACAATAAAATATAAGGCAGTCAATTAGAGTGAGAATCAAAAGGTAAAGCGAACAAAATGATGTGAACAATACCGGGCGCAGTGTGTGCGAGCGCGATATGTTTGTTTGATCACCGAAACACGCAGGTAGATACATGGGTAAAGCAAACAAACCAATTATGGAAACAAACAACTCTTTCTACCTGGACAGGTAGAGGTGGAACATGCAACAGGTAAAAGCAACAACAAAAAAGCAACAGGTTATGTTTGTTGTTATGGTTGATGTGTGGTGTGTTTGATACAAATCTTGATGGATTGTACATCGTTTTTTCTTTCGAAAAAGAAGATATACAACCACCAGATCGGTTTGTTTCGAACTTCGGTTTTCAAGTCAATCAAATCAATTTGATGGCCCAAGTCGGTTGATCGGATTTGATTCGGATTCGCAACCCTTTCAATCACTTGTCCATCAGACTCAGAGGCTCTGGGTTTTGTTGCTAACAATAACATCATCATTATTATGCAATTATTTCATAATTAATTATTGAGAGTGAAGAGCCAAAAGTGGCCAAAAATGGAAATCATCATCATCATTATTATTATTTGCTAGGAAAAATTTTGTTGTCCAAAAACCAAAACAAACCGTAATTGACCGAGTCTTGCTAAACGGATTTGACCGAGCCGAAAGAGAGCCCAGCAAATCATCGTCTCAACGCGCTCAGGCCATCATAAAATCTTTATAATATGGTGTGTAAATTGCTGAAAGCCATGTTTTCTTTTTTTTTCATAATTCCAGGAGAAAATCATTACAAATTTCATACAAATCGTTGCGCGAAATTCCCCCGCGTGTGCACGATTTTAGAAAAAATCCGAAGCCAAAAAAGACTTAGTTTGGCGGGATAATTTTTGAATCAGAAAAAAAATATCTATCCATCTAATGTTGGGGGATGTTCACGGTGGTGGTCAAGCCGAAACGCGCGCGCGCGCGCGCGCTTTGAATAGATGGTGAGAAGGTGGCGGGAAAATTGAGAAAATTGTTTTCGTCAAAATTCAATTGATGCGCGCCTAGTTCAATATGACATGATAATAATTTTGAATTTTGTTCAATAATAATAATAATAATAATAATAATATTCTGCCGTTTATAAACATCGAACAAACATCATCAAAATACAGGACAAGCATAATATTTGATGGCCAATCTTGTTCTCAATGTCCCAATGTACATAAAGTGAGAGAGAGAGAGAGAGAGAAAGTATCGAAGATACCGAATTTCGTGTGAATCGAATTCGGGGCCAACACTCCATTTATCGGATGATGATGATGATGATGATGATGATGATGATAAATGATTATGAAATTGTGAAATCCCAATCATGGAACAGCAGCAGCAGCCGATGCTAACACAATGGAACAAAATGCATGAACGTGTGTGTTCCAAGATGGATCAAATAATTTGACCCAAAGTGGACACAAAAGAGAGGTCATCTTGGAAAATTGATTATCATCATCATAATCATAATAATAATGGTAATCCAAATCATTTTTCAGTTCAGTTGATAATAAGTGATTGATCAACCAAATCAACAAAACGAAAACAGGAATTGACCAATCATCATTCATTCATTCATTTTGCAATGAAATTATGAATTATTGAAAAAAAAATGAAAATGAAATGAAATTATTTCGAAAATCTCCAAAACTCAAATTGAATAAAAGTTCCAAAAGTAGTGGCGGCCAATTTTGGAACACCCAAGTGTTAGCTTGGGCATCGGAGCATCATCGGAGAATCCTGAGATGATTTCGATCAGAAATTATTTTTTTTTGTAGGATAGAAAGAGAGAGAGAAAGTTTCATTTGATATTATTTATAGATTTACCTGTGGATCATTACAGGAAGCTTACACCGGTGAATCTACACCGGCAATGATACATAATATAAAACATCTTTAATGTCTCCATCCTAATAATAATGTATCATATTTTCATTTACCGTTATTCGTACAAAACACTTTTTACCCAAAGAGACACAGGACACAGGTAGACCGGGGTGAAGTGGGAACGAAAATCCAGTGTCTCTGCTACTGCTTGTGTCGAGCTATTTCTCTCACTCACTCGTCTTCATCTTTCCATGTCTACCTTGTCCGCTGGCTGGCAAAAGTGTGGCATGATGTCTGTTTGTCGCGCGAGCTGGATCCGGCTTCTTTTTTATTTTCCCGACAAAATCCCGGACAAAAATGAAAAAAATAATAATTCATTTTGTTGTTGTTGTTGGAACAGCGTTAGCTACACGAAGAGTGTAGTATCTCTAAACCACTTGTTGGTGTTGAGTTGGTGCAACGTGATAATCATTTGATTTGATTCGATTTGATGGTGTGTTTTGAAGGCACGAGCCGCGCATCCTTTGATAAGTGCGACGTTTGTTCCATCAGATGATTTTGTGGCACGTTCATCTGCAGACACGTTCCAAAGAGAGTTTTCGGATTTTGTCGGCTTGTGTGCGTGTGCGTGTGAAAACTTTGAAGATTTTTTTTTGTTTCTTTGAAATTTCTTTTTGAAAAAAGTTTTTGTGTTTTTCCCTTTATATATTAGCTATTCATCCGATTTTCTCATTATCATTATTATTCCAGAGATGATGATGGTGACCACTGGTCACTTTAGTGCTGTTGTTTGGACGGTTTGGATTGTGGTGAAGCTTTGAAACCTTTATTAGCGTGCGTAATTTAAATATTCAGAAAAACAACGACAAAGGCAACGATCATCATCATCATCATCATCATAATTACCGCCATCAATTGATTTATTGATCACCATTGAATATCATCGATAATCATGGCGACCAACGAGGACGATAATCACCCGCACCGATCATTGTGTAACCATCTTCATGCAAATGTTAATCCGAATCTGAATGATGATGATCATCAACAAAATCGAATTAAAACTACTAGCAATTATAATAGATTTTCGCCCATTAAATCTGGATTTGGATCATTGTGGCCAAGGAAAAGGCCTTGCAATTCAAGATGTAATCACCATGATCATGATCATCACCATCGTCATTATAATTATTCATCATCATCCGCATCCATATTTTCAGCATCATCGCCATCATTATTATCATTAGCATATTATTTAACATTCATATTATTACTATTACAATGTTTCCAGTGGCAAATACCGTTTGTTCAAGGTGGATCCAGTACAAGAACCACTGCCACCGTTGTTATTGAATCCCAAACAATAGATGGCGCTGATGACCAATCACCGGAAATCTATATGGGCCAACAAGATAGTGATGGTAATGATAATCACAATCATCATTATGATCATCAACAACAACAACAACAACAACCACACCATCATCAACAACATCATAATAATCATCCAAATAATAATAATAATAATAATAATAATAATCATGTTGGAACAACATCAGCTACCGGTATGTGGATGATAATAATTGAATGTTTTAATTAGGAATTTTTCATTTCATAATTTTCCGTTATTTACCTGATCATCCCTTTCCCCTTTAACGATATCATCCCTTTCCCCTTTAACGATATCATCCCTTGCAGACATACGGAAACTATTAGAGGACTATATCCAATATCTGGCAAGTTTGCCGGATATTAATAGCAATAGTAATCGTCAACAACGTCGTAATAATGAAAATGATGAAAAACAATCCGGTAATAGCGTGATGGAAATCTCCACCTCGGATCCTAGCGATAGATTCGACCAACACCCACAACTTCCCCCACAACCGCCAACATCGATCACCTATAGGACGTTTGTGCCAATCAACAATCCTAACATACAATCCATAGCGGATGTGTTCGATACCCGAACCACGTCCACATCGGAAGAGACAGCTATGATGAGGGATACCGATGGTGGTATCGATGGTAATATCGATAGTGTCGCTTATCCCGAAAGCACAGGATCATCCGATGATAATCCGGAACGTTTTTCAATGCCAATAGAAGGCGTTGATCATCGATCAACGACAGCTTTGAGCTTAAACAATATAGAAAATGTTGAAAATGATTCACTTTCAACCGATGTGATTGGTGGAGAGAATGTGCAGACCACGCCTTCATCAGTAGCCTCCACTGAACAACCAATTACAACCACTGCAGCAACAGTAACAACAGTAACACCATCATCAATCACAAATAGTGCCGCCTTCACTACCGATGCACCGCCTAACACCACATACGACAATTATAATAATGATAATAATGATGATTATGACGATAACGGTCTGGTCACGGTGTCCAATGAAAATCGTCAAAATGGGGATGATTTCATCTCGGAAACCAGTACTACCACCACTACCACCACAACCGTGGCTACTACCGTGGTCAACGAAGATGATGATGTCCACGATAATATTGATGAAAATGTTCACCATCATGTTCACCATTATGAGCTTGAAGATGGTCAGAAAAATCATCATTTTGACAGTATTGATGATATAAAGCATAGCGATAGTGGTAAAATTATGGATGGTGCCATGATGGACGAAAATGGAAATTTTGAAAAAATCCCAAACAACAACAACAACAACAACATTTCCTTGAATGTTTTCCAAGGAAAAAATGATGATGAACATCTAAATCCCGAAGCATTGGCTTCGGAACGTGCCGAATCATCCACCATACGAAATGTTGTCAATCTGGATGATCAACAAGTGATCCCAACGGAAATCTATGAGATGGCTCCTGAGGAGGCTCCCTCCGAAGAAGAAGAAGAAGAAACCGCAGAAACGGAAGGAGAAGGAGAGGAAGAAGGAAAAGGGGAAGAAACAGTGGTGGAAGATAGGGAATTCGATTCGCAAAACGCTCAGAAAAATGATGGCCAAGATTTGATGAATGCTTCACCAACCACCGGAAACAGCGTGCGCAACACTGCTGCTGCTGTTGCTGATAGCTCGCTGGTTGAAAGACTACGCGAGATGACCAATGAAGAGCTATTGGAACAATTGAAACGTACCAAAGAATTGTTAGGCATACAGATTGAACGATTGAAAGCATTGGAAATGGCCAACACACTGGGCCACCACCACCAATCTCACCGTACGGTTGGCAAAAGTACTAGAAGCTTTGCTGAATCCGCCGGAACACCCCTTATCACCACGGTCCCTTCAACAACTACCACTACTACGACAGAGCCATCAGCTTCGTCATCAGTTACGGTGGTGACATCTGCCAGTACCGAAACGCCCACATATGTGATGGTTCCGAATACGAGAAATAAGAACAACATCCATGATAATGATATTCTTTCTACCCCACCCACCACCACCATCACGACTACAGCCAAACCGCCTGCCAGTCAATATGTTCCCACCATAATCACATCACCAATATCTTATCCAAGAATAGTGTTCAATTATGGTGGTAATCCGGTTTCGTCAACATCGGCTCCAGCCTCACAGCCACCGTTGATCACCGAACCACCTCCATCGCCATCTACCAACATGGATCCTCTTGTATCATCCGTATCCGGTATAACCACTATGGATTACAATGAACCAACCAACATATCACCGCCGCCTCCGATGGCAGCGT
>JAOZJS010000785.1:0-20041 GCA_025882695.1 Amerodectes protonotaria
AACAAGATGAGCGTGTGTATGTGTGTGTGTGTGTGTGTATCTTTGTGATTGCATTGAATTATGGTGAGGGACAACAAAATGGCGGCCACTGTGAACGTTGCAACATAATTATGTTGAATGTGCGTGTGTGTGTGTGTGTGTGTGTGTTTGGTGTGTATGTGCGTGTGTTACGGTGTGCGCTTGAAGAAGCAAAAAAAAAGAAAGAGCAGCGTACAACAGCTCCATCTCCAAAACCAGCAGCAGCAGCAGCAGAGGACAGACGGACGGACAGACAGGCAGACAAGCACAAAGAAACTAAAAACTAAAAAAAAAGACGATCGACACGCCACCTATGGAGGGATGTGGCATTTTGTTTTCGATTTTGAATTTGGCGCAAATCAAAATGTTTCCATCGACCTCCAACAGATGGCGTTTGTTTATTTCTGAAAAAAAATTTGAATTTGATTTTTTTTTGAATAACGAAAAATGCGCTCTTTTTTACTAGTAGGCGGGCTTGCATAATTACATGATAAATCAATGGAGAATTGTGGAGAAATCGATAATCGCTTTACTAGAAAATTCATGTTTTGAAACCAACCAACCAACCAACCAAAAAAAACTGGAACAATATTCTTAGTTGATCCAGTCATTCTTGGAATGTGTTCCGGAGAGGTTCTGGAGCGCCAACAATGAAGAGAATAATGCTTGAAGAGATTAAAGAGATTTGCCAAAAATCCAATGAAACATGGTATCGAATCAAGAATTCCATTGATTTCCTACTAATGCTTTTGTGGTTGGTCAGAATCTTGTTGATCATCCGAAGTTATTGTACGAAAAATTCTAATTATTGGCAATATGATCCATTAAGCAGATTTGCATATCACATACAACCAAAATTATCCATACACTATATGATTATTCTATGTTTGCTGGATTACTATGGTCTGCACTATTTCTATGGTATACATTTTTATAAGAAAAGAATCTCCGGATTCCGTTCGCCATATCAACTTATAGTGGAAAACATTGAACACTATTTGGCATGTGAAATTAGTCCAGAACAGTTCAGAAAACGATTGCAACGAAAATATGAAACAGAAATATCCAAACTGAAGAACAGTTGTTGGCGATGGACACCACCATTGTTCTGGGCCATCAAATTGTTCCGTTATGAGAAGATCAAACATCGGATGCTGTGGAATCATGAAAATCTAGATTGGAACAAGTTTAAAAAAACCGCGCTAAAAAGCTACTCAATTCTGACACACGAAGATCGTTGCAGATTGGCCATTGTTTGGTTGAAAGCTGAAGCAATTACATTCTGGTCGCTGAAGCTTTGCTGTAAGTTAAGTGGAATTTTTGTTTTGATCATAATAATAATAATAATGATAATGATAATTCGTCTCCTGCAAAGCTTTGTGTTGTCTCCCAGCCTGTTTCATTTATTACCATCACGGAATAACGGAAACCCTTGATTCGAATCATTGGTATAATCATCTCTGGCTGATTGTGGATGTAGTTTTAGGAACAAGAGTTATAAATACCAGTGTTAGGATGGGCACATCATCACTGATGATCGTCTTATTGGACGGTTTTGTATCAAATAGAATGACGATAGCGAAGATACGTTCTAAATTTAAAACAATAGCAAGCAAATGTTCAAAACAAATGTTCAAACAGAACAAATGGATATTGGACAACTACCAGATATTCAGTTTGATCATTTACCATCGCCATTATGGTGAAGAATGCATTAGACATATGTGTGGATTATGGGCAGAACTAGCATTCGTGTTCTATTTGACCGGTGTACCATTGAATGCAATGAGCCTTCTGGCAACAATAAACACCCGCGTATTCTCTTTTGATTTCAACATAATGTCAACGGTGTTCATTCTTCACACAATCTTTATGGTACTGACCTCATTGATGTTTGCGATGGTAACCGGATCATTGCGTGACATCAAGAAATATTTGGTACCGATCATTGCAGCCATCAATCAGCCACATTGGTTGATAATTAAACTCAAATACGATGATCTATTTAAGCGTCTGCTGAGAGGTCGTAAATATGGCTTCAACATAGCAGTGATTGGACCTATGTCTCACAGATTAATGCTAATGGTAAGCTTTCGAATATTCACCAACCCTTATTCATTGGTTATTTTGAAATATTTCAACGCAGATCATTATCGTGTATGTACGATTCATGATTCAGTATCTTGGTCGGACCAGACACATTTTCCATTTATGATCACGCGGGTTTGCGGAAATTAAGAATTTAAAATTGAAGATTTCCAGGAATCTATTGCAATATTTTGCTTTGACATTTGCTTAATTTGAATTTAACCATGCATTTTCGTGTTGGAATATTTTTGTTCAAAACAAGCTATTAGCAAACATTTTGCACTATAATAATAAATTTAGAAAAAAATTAGCAAGAAAAACGGAACGTACATTCAGTTAAAACAAATTGAATTGAATATGAAAAATATTTAAAAAAAATTCAGAAGAATTCACCATTCGTATCTTGAGCTTCGAAATAACGACACATTTACCTTTATAAAAATTTCAAGATTTTCGACGATGTTTCCATTCTCGGAGCGGTTAATTTTTGAAACATTAAAAGAGGTCATGGAAAAATCTGACCAACGCCGGTATCGAATCAAATATTTGTTTCAATTGATTCTGATACTTTTTTGGACTGGCAGAATAGTATTGGCTATCATAAGTTTCTTTGCAAAAGATTCTGATCTTTGGCGATATGATACTTTAAGCCAATTCATCTATTACTTGCAACCAAAATTATACATACATTGTATGATCATTTGGTTTTTGGCTCTCATCTTATTTGCATACTCTTACTTCAGTCTATATCTACATAAAGACAGATTCTCCGGATTTCGTTTTGTTTATCAGCTGACAGTGAAAAACACTGAACAGTATTTCGAATGTGAAAATAGTCTAGAACAATTCAAAAAACGATTACAACAAAAATATGAACTTGAGATTTCCGAACTGAAGAATAGTGGTTGGCAATGGACACCATTGTTCTGGGCAATTGAACTGTTTTGTTATGAGAAGCTCAAACACCGGATGCTATTGGATCATGAAAATCTTGATTGGAATAAGTTTAAGAACTGCCGATTGGAATCTTGGGCACCACTGACACCTGAAGATCGTTGCAGTTTGGCAAACCATTTGTTTAAATATGAAACATACGCATTATGGGGACTGAAGCTCTGGGGTTTGTTAACGAAAATAATTACAGAAACATATTATTATCATCCTTTTCTTTTCCCTTTTTAAGTTTTGTTTGCTAGCCCTCTCGCATTTTATTACTACCATCACGGAATAACGGAAACACTTGATTCAAAGCTTTGGTACAATCATCTCTGGATGATTATCGAGATTGTTTCACTGTTTCGAATGATTTGGATCAGCGGAAATCATTTTTTTGCAGCTATAATGTTTAGTCTATTTGTATTTCATGCAATTAATGGTATCATATTGGTTAAAATACGATCAAACTTGAAGACATTTGCAATTCAATGTTCAAAACGGATGTTTAAACATAAATTTAGAAGATTAGTAACCACGTTGAAAGAATTTGAGGTATTGCGTTTGATGATTTACCAACGTCTTTATTGTAAATTATGTATCGAACATATGGTGAAAATAACGAATGGAGTTCTATTCATGGTTTATTTGACCGGCGTACCAATCAATGCTATGAGCCTTCTGGCTTCAAACAGTTTAGATGCATTTTCGGTGAATTTCATTCTTATGTCTGCATTCTGCCTTTTTAGCGGTATATTGATAATATTGATGTCATTGATTCTTGCCTCGGAAACCAAAACAATGCATGAAATCAAAAAATATTTGGTACCGATCATTTTAGCCATCAATCAACCACAATGGTTGATGGTTAAACTCAAATACGATGATCTCTTCAAGCGGCTGCTAAAAGGTCGTAAATATGGTCTCAACATAGCAATGATTGGACCAATGTCATACCGATTATTGTTAATGGTAATCTCTTGCATATTCACCCACTATGTTCCATTGATAATTTTTGTTTGAAATATTTCAATGCAGACCATTATCGTGTATGGGCGATTCATCATTCAGTATCTTGGTCGGACCAGACACATTTTCCATTTATGATCAGGCGGGAACGCAGAATTTTAGAATTTGAAATGGAACGTTCCCAGGAATTTATTGCAATATTTAGCTTCGAAATTAGCTTAATTCGAATTCATCCGCATATTTGTTTTGCAAATAGTCTTTTGGAAAATTCGTAGCAACCAGAAAAAAAAATTTAAAGAAAAAAATTGTCTACTCACAGCAATCAATTATAAAACATTAAAATATGTAAATTTTCCAGAAAATTAAAATTTTTCTTCAACCAAAAAAATTGTGTGCCAAGTTTCTTCGTGATTCCAATCAATTCAACAATTTTCCGAAAACGTCATTTAAGCATTGGGCAGTGTCGCGCGCTCCAAAATGGTCGGAAAAACGTGCGCTAAAAATCACTCCTGCACCATGCAACAATTGGTGGTGCAACAGATGGTTGTAGGACCCTGGGCCAGCCTAAGTGCTGCCATCTGATGTCCAAAATATACACCTGAGTCAACTCACAAGCTGCCATCTAGCGGCAACAGTTGGCTATGCAACCGTTGGATGTGCAACAGTTGGATGTGCAGCAGTTGAATGTGCAACAGTTGGATGTGCAACAGTTGGATGTGCAACAGTTGAATGTGCAACAGTTGGATGTGCAACAGTTGGCTATGCAACAGTTGGCTATGCAACAGTTGGCAATGCAACAGTTGGCAACCTCACGCCCTTGGCATTTTTATCGACAAAATCTATAACAAATGGCACTAGTTTATTCAAAAATTATTATTTTTTTTTGAATTTCGAAACATCAAAAAATGGGTTTTTTTTAGAGTAAACGCTTTCATAACATGATAAATAATTGGGGAAACATGGCGATCAATAATCACTTGACAAGAGAATAATAGAAAAAACATTCATGTTCCGAAACCAAAAAAAAAACTAGAACAATATTCTCAAGTTGAATATTGCAATTGGAATTTGTTTAAGGTTCTGGAAAGTTGCCACGATGAAGAAAATAATGTTTGAAGAAGTGAGAGAGGTTTACCAACAATCTAATCAAAGGTGGTTTCGAATTAAACATTCTATCGATTTCATTCTGATGCTTTCATTGTTGGCCAGAATCTCGTTAGTTATCATTAGTTACTGTACAGAATATTTTGATCTATGGCAATATGACCATTTGAGTCGATTCTTGTATCATTTCCAACCTAAGTTGTGGCTGCATTATATCATTATTTATTTTTTGGCTCTATTATTTTGTGCATACATTCACTTTAGTGCATATTTACATAAAGACAGATTCTCCGCATTGCGTTTATCATACCATCTTATAGTCAAAAACATCGAACAATATTTGGAATGTGAAAATCATCCAGAGCAGTTTACGAAACGACTGTTACAAAAATATAAAATGGAGATATCCGAACTGAAGAACAGTGGTTGGCGATGGACACCACCATTGTTCTGGGCGATCAAACTGTTCCATTATGAGAAGATCAAATATCGGATGCTGTTTGATCATGAAAATCTAGATTGGAACATGTTTAAGAAGACCCGATTGAAATATTGGCTACTTTTGACGCCTGAAGATCGTTGCCGATTGGCTATTATTTGGTTGAAAGCTGAACCAATCGCATTCTGGTTACTGTATCTTGGCGGTTAGTTCAATTAAACTTTGACAATTTTCATCATGATAATAATAATAATAATAATAATATTCTTATCCTATCAAGTTTTGTGTTGTATCTTTGTCATATTCAATTGTTACTATTACGCAATAACGGAAATGCTTGATTCAAATCATTGGTATTATCATCTATGGTTGATTGTGAGCGAAGTTCAGAGAGGAAGAACAGCTTTTATCATCTTGAAGATGGGTATAATAGTGTTCATGATGGTCTTATCCCACGGTTATGCTTCAAATAGAATCATCTTAGGAAAGATACGTTCAAAATTTAGAACAATAGCACGTAAATATTCACAACGGATGTTTAAACATAACAATTGGAATATAGTCAATACATTGAATAACTACGAAATATTCAGTTTGATTATTTATCATCGATTTTATAGTGAAGAATGCATTAAAAATATGGTTGAATTATGGGCTAAAATGACATACATGTTCTATTTGACCAGCGTACCAATAAATGCTATGTGCCTTCTTGCTACGAGAAATAGTCGTGCGTTCTCGCAATGGTTTAATATAACGTCAACCGTGGGCATTCTCCACATAACCTTTATGGTAATGGTCTCCTTGGTGCTTGCAATGTTGACCAAATCATTGCATGACATCAAGAAATATTTGGTACCGATCATTGGAGCCATCAATCAGCCACATTGGTTGATATTCAAACTCAAATACGATGATCTGTTCAAGCGTCTGCTGAGAGGTCGAAAATATGGCGTCAACATAGCAGTGATTGGACCAATGTCTCACCGATTATTGCTAATGGTAGGCCCTCGAATATTCACCAACCCTGAATCATTGATAATTTATTTAACACAGATCATTATCGTATATGTGCGATTCATAATTCTGTATCTTGGTCGGACCAGACACGTTTTCCATTTATCATAAAACGGCGGGAATGCAGAACGTAGAAATTTGAAATTGAACGTTTCGCAGAATCTCCGTTAGATGGCGTTAGTTAGCTTTGAAATTCTCTCAATTCAAATTTGACCGCATTTTTGTGTTGAATTAATTTTGTTTTAAAAATAGTCTTAGCAACCATTTTACAATAACATAATAAATCATTAAGGAAAAACGGAACTAATAATTAGGATAGAAAAACATGGACTGCATGCAGCAATTAATTTTAAAAAAAAAACAAAATAAAATTTTAAAAAAATTATTTGAAAAAATTCTTTGAAAACATTAGTCTCGAAATAGCAGAACAATTACCACATTTGCCTGGTTGATTAGTTTTCAACAAATTTTCAACAAATGAATTCTTCATCTAAGCTAATAATTTTTGAAGAATTAAAAGAGATCATTGAAAAATCTGATCAACGATGGTATCGAATCAAGTATTCAATCGATTTGTTTCTGATGCTTTTCTGGTTGGGCAGATTTGCTTTCACCATTTTAGGTTACTGTAAAGAATATTCTTGCCTATGGCAACATGATACTTTCAGCCAATTCATTTATTACATACAACCAAAATTGTGGCTGCATTATACTATTATTATGTTTCTTGGTCTATGCTTATGTACATACATTTATTTCTGTGTATATCTACATGAAGATAGATTCTCTGGATTTCGTTTACCATACCATCTTATAGTCAAAAACATTGAACAATATTTGGAATTTGAAAATCGTCAAGAACAGTTTACGAAACGATTGCGACAAAAATATGAAATGGAGATATCGGAACTGAAGAACAGTAGTTGGCGATGGACACCAGTGTTCTGGGGGATAAAATTGTTCTGTTATGAGAAGATCAAACACCGGATGCTGTGGAATCATGAAAATCTAGATTTGAATAAGTTTGAAAAGACACGATTGAAAACCTCACCACTTCTGACCGCTGAAGATCGTTGCAAATTGGCCATTATTTGGTTGAAAGTTGATACAATTACAGTCTGGTTGTTGAATATAAATGGTTAGTAAACTCAAATAAGACCATAAACACCTTATTTTCTTTCTTTCCATTTTTCCTTCCAAGTGTTGATTTATATATCTTTCTCATTATATTATTACCATATCGGCATAACGAAAACGCTTGATTCAAAGCTTTGGTACAATCATCTCTGGATGATTCTTGAGATTGTTTCAGGTTTTCGAATATTTTATATCGCCTCAATATTGGGCATTGCATCTGTAATGATTAACCTGTTGCAATTTTATGCATTGAATGGTATCATAATGACGAAAATACGATCAAACTTCAAAACATTTGCGCTTCAGTGTTCAAAGCGGATGTTCAAACAAAACTACAGATGGGTAGTTTATACAGTGAACAACTATGAGATGTTCCGTGTGAAAATTTATCATCGTCTTTTTAGTAAATTATGTATGGAATATATGGTCAAATTATGGGCTAGAATGGCATTCGTGTTCTATTTGACCGGCGTACCATTGAATGCTATGAACATTCTGGCTTTGCGAAACAATCAAGATTTTAATTTAACTTTCTTCATCCAGTTATATCTGTTTATAGCCCATACAATTCTGATGATACTGATCTCATTGATGCTTGCGATGTTAACCAAATCACTGCATGACATCAAGAAATATTTGGTACCGATCATTGGAGCGATCAATCAGCCTCACTTGTTGATAGTTAAACTCAAATACGATGATCTCTTCAAGCGACTGCTGAGAGGACGTAAATATGGTATCAACATAACAATGATTGGACCAATGTCTCACCGATTATTGCTAATGGTAAGCTCTCGAATATTCACCAGCCCTGATTCATTGATAATTTCTTTAACACAGATAATTATCGTATATGTACGATTCATAATTCAGTATCTTGGTCGGACCAGACACATTTTCCATTTCTAATTAACAAATGGAAAAGCAAGCAACCAGGTCTTCTGTCCCGAACTAATGAATTCGAAAGAGACCGTTTCTAGGAATCGCCGTTAGATGGCACCAAATGAAAATATGCTGCCCACTATAAAATAGCTTGAATGCATACTAAATGTTTGAAATAAAGCTCAAAAATTATAATTATTTGCTAAAATAAAGAAGAACAGAATTACACCTCCTCTTCTGCTGTTGAAAGCGCGCCAGAATTATTTCGGCTAAAATGCAATGCAGTGAAGCTAACTTTCAAAGGTACAGGGGCGATCCTTTGCGCGCGTTTTTCCGATCAAGCTCCAATTCGAAGCGCACTGGAATTTTTTTTCCAAGAATATGTAATGCATTTAATTCAACTTTCAAAACAAGGCGCGTAAAACCGAACTTGAAGCGAGCGAGAATTTTTTCTGCAAAAATACAATGCAGTGAAGCCAACTTTCAAGGGCACAGGGGTAACCCTTTGCGCACGTTTTTCCGACCCAGCTTGATAATAGTGTGTAGTCAAATCCTCACATTGGACAAATCATAGATAGGAATACACCTCCTCTTTTCTACTGTTGATACATTACATTGAACAAATCAGGGAGAAGAATACGCCTTCTTCTCTTGTTTAAAATGTGTCTTGTCATCAGGTCAAATTATCACAATGAACCAATCAGAGGGGAAAATGATTGTTATAGGCGTTAAACATGCACCGACTTATACTGGCTAAAGCTGATCAATTTCATAGGTTTATAGTGTGTCTGGTCTTCAAATCAAATCAACACAATGAACCAATCAGAGGAGAAAACTGTTCTTGTAGGCGTCATCCATCAACACACTAGTACTGGTTGAAGCTGTTGGCTTTTCATCGCTTTAAAGCAGAGCGGTTTATTGCACCACCTTAAAATAACATAAAAATAACCCGCGTAATACGCGTCCTCACTGAAAATCGTTTCCACGAGATCCCCTGAAATGGCATGAGTACTTTGCATTCAAATTCTCCTTTTTGGAATTTTCAAACATTCAAATGCGTACTTTTATTTTGAAATTTTCTTCGGAAAACATAATCAATTAACAAATTATAACTTAAACTGCGAGCGTTGTTAGGGCATGGAATTTATATTGGAAAAATTTTTCATTTGTAATTGGTGCTCTGAACAAACGGCACCTTGGTACCTGGTTATTTCGCTGAATATTAGTTCGAGTTTTCGAGATTCTCAAAAATGTATTCATCATATAAAAGAATGATTTTTGAAGAATTAAAAGAGATCATTGAAAGATCTGATCAACGATGGTATCGAATCAAGCATTCTTTTGATTTGTTTATTATGCTATTTTGGTTTGGCAGATCAGCATTCACAATGTTAGGCTACTGTACAGAATATTCTTGCCTATGGCAACATGATCCATTCAGCAGAGTTATTTTTTACTTACAACCAAAGATATGGCTACATTATACTATTATTATGTTTATTGGTCTATGCTTATGTGCATACATTTACTTCAGTGTATATCTACATGAAGATAGATTCAGTGGATTTCGTTTGCCATACCAGCTTATTGTCAAAAACATTGAACAGTATTTGGAATGTGAAAATTGTCCAGAACAATTCGCGAAACGATTGCGACAAATATATGAAATGGAGATATCCGGACTTAAGAACAGTGGCTGGCGATGGACACCAGTATTCTGGGCGTTCAAATTGTTCTGTTATGAGAAGATCAAACACCGGATGCTGTTGAATCATGAAAATCTAGATTGGAACAAGTTCAAGAAGACACGATTGAAAATCTCGCCCCGTTTTACGCCTGAAGATCGATGCAGATTGGCTATTATTTGGTTAAAAGCTGATACAATTGCATTCTGGTTTATGATTCTGGAAGGTTAGTTAACTAAAATGAGACCAGAATATATTGTTGACTCTCTTTCTCTTCTCCATTGCAAGTTTTGTGTTCTAGCACACTGGCATTTCATTACTATTATCACGGAATAACGGAGACACTTGATCCAACGCTTTGGTACAATCATCTCTGGCTGATCATTGATGTTGTTTCACTGTTTCGAATAGTTTATATCGTAGCATTATTGGCCATTGTGTCCTTAATGATTAACCTGTTGCAATTTTATGCATTGAATTGTATCATTATGGTGAAAATAAGATCAAGATTCAAAACATTTGCGTTTCAGTGTTCAAAGCGGATGTTGAAACATAAAAATGAAAGAAAAGTTAACACATTGAATAACTATGAGATTATCAGTTTGAAAATTTACCATCGTCGTTATAGTAAATTATGCATGGAATATATGATTGAATTATGGGCTAGAATGGCATTCGTATTCTACTTGACCGGCGTACCATTGAATGCAATGTATATTCTGGCTGCAAACCATATAGATACATTTTCTATGGAATTCATTCTCATGTCGATAATAACCATTCTAAGCACTATATTGATGATACTGATGTCATTGATTCTTGCCTCGGAAACCAAATCACTGCATGACATCAAGAAATATCTGGTACCGATCATTGGAGCCATCAATCAGCCACATTGGTTGATAATTAAACTCAAATACGATGATCTCTTCAAGCGACTGCTGAGAGGACGTAAATATGGTATCAAAATAGCATTGATTGGACCAATGTCTCACCGATTAATGCTTATGGTAAGCTCTCGCATATTCAACGCAAACATCTTTCATTGGTGATTTTTGTTTGAAATATTTCAACACAGATCATTATCGTTTATGTGCGATTCATAATCCAGTATCTTGGTCGGACCAGACACATTTTTCATTTATGATTTTGCAAAACGGAACTTGAAAATTTGAAATTAAACGTTTCCCCGAATCTCCGTTAGATGGCACTAGTTATTTTCTCTATGGAGAGAGGAATACACCTTCTTCTGCTGTTTATAGTATGTCTCGTCATCAAGTCAAATCATCAAAATGAACCAATCAGAAGGGAAAACGGCTCTTGAAGGCGTCATCCATGCAAACACTAGTACGTACTAGTACAGTAAGCTGTTGGCTTTTCATCCTTTTATAGTGTGTCTCGTCATCAAGCCAAATCATCATCATTGGACCAATCAGAAGGGAAAATGGTTGTTATAGGCGTCAAACATGCGCCTGTCAGTACTGGTGAATGCTTTGCTTTACATGTCAGCGGAGTGACCACAATTTCCAGAGACTGCCTATGCACTGGCTTCCTTAACAAGCTTATATGTGTGTATAGCTGCATGATACATGTCCTCATTATAAATCGTTTCCAAGAAATCTCCACCGATGGCACTAGTATAATTCCAAATTGTCTTCATTGGAATTTTGAAACATTAAAATGCGCACTTTTATTTCGAAATTTTCTTAGGAAAAAACCAGCAATCATTTGAAAAACATAATAAATCCACCAGTTAAAAATTATCCAAAAAAAATATGAAATGTACATTGAAAATATTTGGAAATTTTCTAAGAAAAAGACCAGCAACCCTTTTGAAAAAGATAATAAATCTACCAATTTTTAACCAATTCAAATGAAACTTGGAATGTACAATTAAAAATTTTATCATTTATAATTGGTGCTCTGAAATAACCACACCTGGTTTTCTAATTATTTCCCTGAATATTGGTTATAGTTTCTACGATTTTCTACGATGTATTGCTCGTCTAAACGAATGATTTTTAAATTTTTAAAAGAGATTATTGAAAATGTTAATCGACCATTGTATCGGGTCAAGCATTCTATCCATTTAATTCTGATGCTTTTGTGGTTGGCCAGAATCTCGTTAATTATCATTAGTTACTGGACGGAATATTTTTATTTATGGAAACATGATACATTTAACAGATTTGTTTATCACTTACAACCAAAGATATGGCTGCATTATACCATGATTTTCTTACTGCTTATATGTTTTTGGACATACATTTATTTCAAGGTATATCTACATGAAGATAGATTAACCGGGTTTCGTTTGCTATACCAACTTATCGTCAAAAACATTGAACATTATTTGGAATGTGAAAATTGTCCAGAACAATTTACAAAACGATTACGACAAAAATATGAAATAGAGATGGCCGAACTGAAGAAGAGTGGTTGGCGATGGACACCATTGTTCTGGGCGATCAAATTATTTCGAAATGACAAGATCAAACACCGGATGCTTTTGGATCACGAAAATCTAGATTGGAAAAAGTTCAAGAAGACACGATTGAAAGCCTCGCCACTTCTGACGCCTGAAGATCGATGCAGATTGGTTATTATTTGGTTTAAAACGGAAACAATTACATTCTGGTTAATAAATCTGAATGGTTAGTAAACTTAAATAAGATCATAATATAGTGTTGGCTTCCTTTCTCTTTTCCATTAAAAGTTTTGTGTGCTAGCCCTATGGCATTATATTACTACCATCACGGAATAACGGAAACACTTGATTCAAAGCTTTGGTATAATCATCTCTGGTTGATTCTTGAAGTTGTTTCATTATGGCGTATATTGTATAACATCTTGAAATTGTGCGTTTCATCTATAATGATGAGCCTATTTCTAAATCGTGCATTGGATGGCATTATAATGGCAAAAATACTATCAAACATTAAGACATTAGCGTTTCGGTCCGAACATAACTTTAGAAGAGTAGTTTATACGTTGAATAACTACGAGATATTCCGTTTGAAAACTTACCACAGTCTTTATTGCGAATTCTTAATCGAACATATGCTTAAATTATGGAGTGAAAATATTTTCATGTTATATTTGACCGGTGTACCAATGAATGCTATGTGCCTTTTGGCTTCAAACAGTTTGGATGCATTTTCTATAGAGTCCGTTTTCGTGTGGATGGTAACCATTTTGAGCGCTTCATTGATGATAATATTTTCATTATTGCTTGCTATAACAACCAAATCTCTACATGACCTCAAAAAATATTTGGTACCGATCATTGGAGCTATCAATAAGCCACATTGGTTGATAGTTAAACTCAAATATGATGATCTTTTCAAACGTCTGCTGAGAGGTCGAAAATATGGTTTCAACATAGCAGTGATTGGACCAATGTCTCACCGATTATTGCTAATGGTAAGCTATCGAATGGATGGAACTAACCATCTTTCATTAATAATTCTTGTTTGAAATATTTCAACACAGATCATTATCGTTTATGTACGATTCATGATTCAGTATCTTGGTCGAACCAGACATATCTTCCATTTATGATTATGCGGAACTTAAATATTTGAAATTGAACGTTTCCCGAAACCTCCGTTAGATGGCACTAGTTTACGATAGATTTTTCTTTATGTTATTTTTCCGAACAACTCGGATCTATTGAATCAGGGTGAGAGAGCGAGAGGATTACACCTCCTCTTCTGTTGTTTATAGTGGTTTATAGTGTGTCTCGTCATCATGTCCAATCATCACAATGAACCAATCAGAGTGGAAAACGGCTCTTATAGGCGTGAAATATGCTCATAAACGTAATGGTTGAGCCAATTTGTATTGTAGTTCGAGGGCGGCATCATAATAATAATCCGCATAAAACACGGCCTCACTGTTAATCGTCTCCAAGAAATCTTGACAGATGGCACTAAGTTTTTATTTCCGATCCTCTGAATTGGAATTTTGAAATATTCAAAAATTCGCATTTTTACTTTGAAAAAAAAACAACCAAGCAACCGTTTGAAAAACATGATAAATCAACCAATTCAAGCTATTCGATGAAACCATGGAATGAAAATTGAAAAAATATTTCATTTGTTATTGTAGCCCTAAAATAACCACACCTGGTTTTCTGATCATTTCACTGAATATTAGCTATAGGCTTCTCGATTTCCTACAATGTATTGCTCGTCTAAACGAATGATTTTTAAATTTTTAAAAGAGATTTTTGAAAAATCTGATCAAAGATGGTATAGAATCAAGCATTCAATCGATTTCATTCTGATGCTTTTTTGGTTGGCCAGAATCTCTTTAATTATCATTAGTTACTGTACAGAATTTTTTAATTTATGGCAACATGATACTTTGAGTCAATTCATTTATCATTTACAACCAAAGATATGGCTACATTATACCATTATTCTGTTTCTGGATCTATGCTTATGTACATACATTTACTTCGGTCAATATCTACATGAAGATAGATATTGCGTATATCGTTTGCAATACCAGCTTATAGTCAAAAACATTGAACACTATTTGGCATGTGAAATTAGTCCAGAACAGTTTCAAAAACGATTGCAACAAAAATATGAAATAGAGATGTCCGAACTGAAGAATAGTGGTTGGCGATGGACACCACCATTGTTCTGGATCATCAAACGATTCCGTTATGAGAAGATCAAACATCGGATGCTATTGGATTATGAAAATCTAGATTGGAATAAGTTTAGAAAAACTAAGCTCAAATTCTTACCACTTCTGACACCTGAAGATCGATGCAGATTGGCTATTTATTGGCTGAAACTTGAACTAATTACATTCTGGTTAATAAATATAATCGGTTAGTTTACTGAAATTACACCACAATTTATATTATTGGCTTTCTCTCTCTTTTCCATGGCAAGTTTTTTGTTCAAGCCCTGTAGCATTATTTTACTATTATTACGGAATAACGGAAACATTGGATTCAAATTGTTGGTATAATCATCTCTGGTTGATTTTTGAAGTTGTTTCATTCTGGCAAATATCATATACAATCTTGAAATTGTCCTTTTCATCCATGATGATTTGCCTATTTCTATCGCATACATTGAATGGCATTGTAATGCCTAAAATACTATCAAACTTCAAAATATTAGCAATTCAGTGCTCGAAGCGGATGTTCAAACATAACAATAGACGAGCAGTTTATACGTTGAATAGCTTTGAGATATTCCGTTTGATAATTTACCACCGTCTTTATGGTAAATTATGTTTGGAATATATGATTAAATTATTATCTAGAATGATATTCATGTTATATTTGGCCGGCGTACCAATGAATGCTATGTGCCTTTTGGCTTCAAACAATATTTATGCATTTTCTATGGAGTTCATTTTCGTGTTCATAATAACCGGTCTCAACACTTCCTCGATCGTAATAATTTCATTGATGTATGCGATGATGACCAAATCTCTACATGACCTCAAAAAATATTTGGTTCCGATCGTTGGGGCCATCAATAATCCTCACTGGTTGATAGTTAAACTTAAATACGATGATCTGTTCAAGCGCCTGTTGAGAGGTCGAAAATATGGTCTCAACGTAGCAGTGATTGGACCAATGTCACACCGATTATTGCTAATGGTAAGCTCTCGCATAATTACCGACCATCATTCATTGGAAAATTTTTTGTTAAATAATTTGTTTTAAATATTTCAACACAGATCATGATCGTTCATGTACGATTCATAATTCAGTATCTTGGTCGGACCAGACACATTTTTCATTTATGATTATGCGGAACGGAACTTGAAAATTTGAAATTAAACGTTTCCCCGAGTCTCCGTTAGATGGCACTAGATATTTTCATCATTTAAATTTTCCGAACAACTCCGTTCTATTGAATTCAGCCTTCTTCTGCTGTTTATAGTGTGTCTCGTCATCTGGTCAAATCATCGCATTGGACAAATCAGAGATAGAAATACACCTCCTCTTCTCCTGTTTATAGTGTGTCACATTGAACCAATCAGAGAGAAGAATACACCTTCTTTTGCTGTTTATAGTGTGTCTCGTCATCTGATCAAATCATCACATTGAACCAATCAGAGGGGAAAACGGTTGTTATAGGCTTCAAACTTGCTCATAAACGTACTGGTTCAGCTTATATGTATGTTAGTGGGAGGACTTTTCGTATCAAATACAAGCTGCATCTTTTTAAAATGGCATAAAACATACAAACGCAAAATTGTTTCCATGAAATCTCCACCGATGGCACTAGTTTAATTCCAAGTTCTCTTTATTAGAATTTTGAAATATTGAAATATGTACATTTTTATTTGGAAAAAAAACAACCCAGCAACCATTTGAAAAACACAATAAATCAACCCAAATCCGAACTGCTCGATAAAACCATGAAATGAACATGGAATGAAAAAAAAATGTTCCATTTGTCATTGTAGCTCTGAAATAAGGGCACCTGATTACCTGGTTATTTCGACTGGAAATTAGTTAGAAATTTTCAACGATGCATTCATTGTATAAAAAAATAATTTGTGAAAAACTGAAAGAGATTGTTGAAAGATCTGATCAACCATGGTATCGAATCAAGCATTCTATACATTTTATTCTGATGCTTTTGTGGTCGGCCAGAATCTCGTTCATCGTCATCAGTTACTGTACAGAATATTTTGATCTATGGAAACATGATACATTTGGCAGATTTGTTTATCACTTACAACCAAAGATTTGGCTGCATTATACCATTATTGTGTTTCTGGATCTATGCTTATGTACATATATTTACTTCAGTCAATATCTAAATGAAGAAAGATGCTGCGTATATCGTTCGCCATACCAGCTTATAGTCAAAAACATTGAACAGTATTTGGCATGTGAAATTCGTCCAGAACAGTTTCAAAAACGATTGCAACAAAAATATGAAACAGAGATGTCCGAACTGAAGAATAGTGGTTGGCGGTGGACACCACCATTGTTCTGGGCCATTAAACTGTTCTGTTATGAGAAGATCAAACACCGGATGCTATTGGATCATGAAAATCTAGATTGGAATAAGTTCAGAAAAACCGAGCTAAAAAGCTACTCAATTCTGACCCACGAAGATCGTTGCAGATTGGCTATTTATTGGCTGAAACTTGAAACAATTACATTCTGGCTAATGAATATATTAGGTTAGTTTACAGAAATAAGACCACAATATATTATTGGCTTTCTCTCTCTTTTCCATGGCAAGTTTTTTGTTCAAGCCCTGTAGCATTATTTTACTATCATTACGGAATAACGGAAACATTGGATTCAAATTGTTGGTATAATCATCTCTGGTTGATTTTTGAGATTGTTTCAGTATGGCAAATATTATATAACATCTTGAAAATGGCCGTTTCATCCATGATGATTTGCCTATTTCTATTGCATGCATTGAATGGCATTATAATGGCAAAAATACTATCAAACTTCAAAACATTTGCAATTCAGTGTTCGAAGCGGATGTTCAAACATAACAATAGAAGAGTAGTTTATACGTTGAATAGCTTTGAGATATTCCGTTTGATAATTTACCATCGTCTTTATAGTAAATTATGTTTGGAATTTATGGTTAAATTATTATCTAGAATGATATTCATTTTATATTTGGCCGGCATACCAATCAATGCTATGTGCCTTTTGGCTTCGAACAATATTGATGCATTTTCTGTGGAGTTCATTTTCGTGTCGATATTAACCATTTTCAGCACTACCTTGATGATAATATTTTCATTATTGCTTGCGATTTCAACAAAATCATTGCATGACATCAAGAAATATTTGGTACCGATCATTGGAGCCATCAATAAGCCACATTGGTTGATAGTTAAACTCAAATACGATGATCTTTTCAAGAGGCTGCTGACAGGTCGTAAATATGGTGTCAACATAGCAGTTATTGGACCAATGTCTCACCGATTATTGCTAATGGTAAGCTCTCGACATAATCACCGGCAATCTTTTATTGGTAATTTTTTGTTTTAACTATTTCAATACAGATCATTCTCGTGTATGT
The DNA here is from genome assembly GCA_025882695.1 of Amerodectes protonotaria. Lineage (NCBI taxonomy): Eukaryota > Metazoa > Arthropoda > Arachnida > Sarcoptiformes > Proctophyllodidae > Amerodectes > Amerodectes protonotaria. The sequence continues at coordinate 18,318 of JAOZJS010000785.1, forward strand.
ACGATTCATAATTCAGTATCTAAGTCGGACCAGAAATATTTTCCATTTATGAATCACGAATTGAAACGACAAGCAATCATATTCTTCTGGCATGAACTTAAGAAATTGGAATTGAACGTTTCCAAAAATCTCCGTTAGTTGGTCCTAGTTTACTATTGAATTAAATCGTATAAATTATATTCTATTCGTCACGTATCTTTGTGCTTTGAAGCATAATTTTTGGGTGCTGCTCCACGTCACACGTTGTACGAAATCCTTCAAGTCTTGTGCAAGAATAAAAATAAAAATTCTTGAAATTTAAATTTTTTGGCTTGGTTTTTGACGCCATCTATTGGTGACGGTCAAAACTAATTCAGTTACAATATTAATCAACAGGTGGCAGCACCGGGCTGCATTTTAGTTACAATATTTATCAACAGGTGGCAACACCGGCCTGTATTTTTTAGTTAAAATTTTCGCCACAGCATCATTCGCAAAAAATAAATTAAAATTTTTTTCTTGGTTTTTACCGCCATCTCCATCTTTTAGTGATGATCAAAATTAATTTCGAAAGTGACTAAATCAAGCGCATTTGTTATCTCGTTGATTTAATTGACCGATGACAATCATGTTGCCCTTCGAATTAGTGCTAATCAATTTTTCATTCATTCTCACACTGGCTCTCGTCTTGGATGGTTGTCCTCTCTTGTTCTCGTCTTGGATAGTTGTCCTATCTTGTGTTTGTCTTGGATGGCTGTCCTATCTTGTCTTTGTCTTGGATGGCTCATCTCGCTGGTCCTCGTCTTGGATGGACATGGACATTTTGGACATATTATTTCCCGAAACAAAGTTTGGTTGCCGACATGATCAAACGGTCCCTAAATTTTCGTTGAAGTGATCAATAATCCTTGGCACAACTTGAACTATTCACCATTTGTTGTCCAGATCCCTTTTGCTCCTTTTGGGCTCAAGCTGAAACATGGCTTACAACTAACATCTCTACTCTACTCATTTCTACCATGTTCGTTATTGCACCAGTTTGAATTTGCCGATAGAATGGAAAGTCCGATCTTTTGTGGGCCATTTTCCGAAGATATTATTTGCCGAAACAAAATATGTTGGCTGACATGACCAAATGATCCCTAAATTCGCCTCGAAGTGATCCGTTATCCTTGGCGCAACTTGGACAATTTTACCATATGTTCTCCAGATCTGTGACTCCTTTTCGGCTTCTGCTATAACATACATGGCTTGCGCAACTCTACTCACCATTCTACCATGGCCCTTATGCACCAGTTTAAAATTTTCGCGCCATTTTAGATAGTTTATTTTATATCAGCTGATTCCTTTTTTTTGTTTTTCTTTTCTTTCCATTTTTGTTTGTTTTTTTTACTATTAATTGTAATTTTAATGTTTTATTATAATAATAAAGTTTTCAATGTTTAATCCTAGCAGTACTAATCATACTACAATCAGTAGTATGATTAGCATACTAAGAGTGTGCAAAGTTAAAAAACAAAAAAAATAAAATCAGCTGGGAAACAGCTGTTTTTTTATAGACTATCTAAAATGGCGGGAAACTGAAAAAATTTGAAACAGGGTCCTAGTGGCAATACTGGCAAGTACGAGCGAAAAAATCCAGGGCTTCAAAGTTTGATCAGCCAATATGAATGTCCATGACGATTTTCCATCATAATGCCATCAGTTATCATTTTGCCCATAATCAGCCATTCAAAATGAGAAAC
>JAOZJS010000786.1:0-20033 GCA_025882695.1 Amerodectes protonotaria
CTGCAATGGTGTTCTCAATGAACTTTTGTGGACTAAATCCGAGAAAACAATCCTACAATTATTTAATCCTGTTCTCCCCCAAAAAAAAAACAATAATCTTACAGGTCTTCACGGATACCCGATCCGGTACCACGATGTCCAGCATAATGGATACCATCAATGGAAATAAAATGGTCGGCCATTGGATCGAACCGGGTTATGGGCCGTATGATTAAGTAATGAACTTGTGTACGTAAAAGGGACAATAAACAGTTAATGGGTTAATTAGGGTCAACGATTAAAGTTAAAAGGTTACTTTGGATTTCGCCGAAAATTCGATCAACTTTTGCATCATAAAGCGGAACCATCAACGATCCTTTTGTATCGTTTTGGTTGAACGGTGGAACAAATCCCAAGAATGGTCCTTTGATGGTGTTCAATTCGAGGATTAGGGCCAGATGATCGATTTCGTTGGCAGTGGTGTTGGTCCAAAATGAAATCATGGTTTTGGTGGTTGGATCATAGTCCAAACCATCGGATGATTGTGACCGATAACCAGATTGATCGACCAACATTAGAGAATAATGGATCGTTTCCAATGGTTGTGGTTGGTTGGTTTTGACATCCAACGAACGTAATTCAACATTGATACGATCATCGGTGATCGGCGGTTTCGGTGTTGATGCTCTTTTCGATTTTTTCCGATGCGTTCTACCACCAACAACATTGTTGTTGTTGTCGATGTTGACATCATTCTGATCATACCAAACGATTTGGGATGATCCGGGCATCAAACTAATTTGGATCGATGTCTTACCATTACGCAATATCTGTTCTGGAAATTGGACGTCACCAAGAATCCAATAAACATAATGATAATAATAGGCAGCAGGATCCCGTGGTCTTACCGTCTTGAGTGGTGGTGGTCGATGCCGTCGATGCCAACGTCAACACGATGAACAATGGCAATGTAATTGCTACAAACATTGTTGCTAAAACTGCAACATTTTCATAATGATGAACATGAACATGATCACGAAATTGCTACATTTATTTGCTACATTTGTATCAATCAAATTTACTGACCGTACCAGCGCAAACGTTTCACTATGTGGATACACCACCGATTGATGAATGAGAAGAAGAAGCGAGAGAGGGAGAAAAGTGAGAACGATTTAAATCTGAAAATTTTGCTACACAATGTTTGCTACACGATTTTCGCTACAATGTATCCAACAACAACAACAATAACGTCAACAACCCTAAAAATTGCTACATTTTCCACAAACACAAACGCGGATTGCATAAGCGAGCGAGCGCGAGACGAAAACCAGACAAAACTGGATGACACCTGTAATGAACGAATCGAATCGAATCGAATCGAGTCGGATTCTCTTGTCGCCAACACACTTCAAATAATTAATTGATTGATTGATTGATTTGATAGATCATCTGTTAAGTGATCAATCACCACCAATCATCAAGCATTGAATATTAGCTTATCCAGTTAGATTGTTCACATCAAACTAAATTTGGAAATTTGATCTTCAGAATGTGTGTGTGTGTGTGCGTTTACTCACTGGTACTAAAGCAAACATTGCTATCACGCCCGGCGTGATGTCCATTGATTGTCATGGAGTTAGGATCCTCCAAACCATTTTCCGGGGCCGCCAACCTGGTCGAATTGTTCCGTTTCATAGGAGGATGGTGGGCGTTGTCCTTGTTGCCGTTGTTGTCGACGTTGAACCAGCAGGTGAAACAATAATAATAAATTTTTGACGAGGCCAAACACACGGTTGTTTTTTTTTAAAAAAAATATACGACAACAATGACAAGAAGATGGTATCCGGGAAGCTTAGGAAAAAAATTTATATCGTCGCCATTGGCGATAATGACGGCAACACGGGACGACAATGACGATGATCATGGTACTACTACTAATAGTGGTGATGGTGGTAAATGATGGTCATTAAAAACTAAAATAAAATATAAAAATAAAATAACTTTATTGTTGTGCTACACATCAACAATCAACACATTATCGTCTCGGATAAGTGTCCATTTTTCTGTGGGGATTCGGCTTCGGTATTGGCCGTGTCGAGTTTGGTGTTCATTTGATCATCATCATCATCATCATTATTTTGCTACATCTCTTTTTCTGGGGATGTCTCTCGTTCGGATCACTCATTAGATTGTATCGTTCCGATCGACCAAAAATAAAATTAAAAAAAAGAAATAAAAACACGCCCACATTTCAAACAATGTTTTTGGCGGGAAAGATAAATTGTATCCTTTTTTTATTATTATTATTGGTAACTTTTTAAACTTTTTTAAAAAAAAAATCCAAAGAAACTTAAATGAAAAGAAAATAGCACACAAAGAATACATTGTTTCCCTTCTCGGATGGCGCCAAGAATTGTGGGCGTCATTAAAATTCTGGATCCATATATATATTGTATGGGTGTGGGTGTGTGGGAGTGGGTGGGTGTGTTTTTTGTTATTTCACACCAATATATTCCAACAACAATGACAGGATTCTCTCTCCATCTCTCTCCATCTCGATCGCTCCTTCGCTCCCGACTGACATATTCTTAAGCGCTTACAGGGCTTATGTTCTTGTACAAGCCCAGGCTCATGTTCTCCGTGTATTTTATCTCTGATAGTAGTGATCATTATTATCATCCAAAATTATCACCATGCACCGTTGGTTGGTTGGCTGGGCCAGGATTTGTTTTGAAAGCGTTGAATGGCAAAAATTTAAAAAAAAATAAGAAACAAAAAAGTAGCTACAAACAAAAAAGTCGCTACAAAAGTAGCAAAACGAAAAAAAGTAGCAAACAGATTGTAGCAACTAGAAAATGTAGCAAAGCGAGATAACATTATGTTCAACGTAATCTTTATTTTATTTTTTTTAGAAGCTTTAAATATATTTATTTTTATTTATTTCTATTATTTTTTTTTAGTTTGAAATTTGTGTGCGTCTCGGCTCGTGATCGTGTGTGATGGCTTTTGTTCATACATGAAAAAAAGAGAGCTTTTTTTAAATTTTTTTTAAAAGCAAAGCATTTTATTTAGTTGGTTTAAGGTTAGACAGGCAAGCAGGCAGGCAGCTTGGGAGATACGTATTTCTGCATCAATAAATTCTTCCGAAAATTTATACATTCATATAGAATTAAGATGCTGCATTGTTTGTTTGTTTGTTTGTTATCAAGATCCCACTTGGATCCTCTCTCTTGGATCCCATCCTACCATTATAATAAGAATGATAGAAATTATAATCCAAGATTCAATGTCTAGGATTCTGCCGCAGAATCAAATTCAGGTGTACGCCTTTTTGGCTCCATACCACCAACAACAAAAAAAAATCCATTTAAAATACCACCAGGATTCTCCCCAAAAACCGAAAACAAATTGAAATTCCTCCAAAAAAAAAACGTCAACACGCCTGGAATTCTCGGTGGCGCCAGTTTGAATTCCAATTTTTTTTCGTGGTTGTGTTTGACACACAAAAAAAATTTGACAGATTTCAATTAGGAACGGACATGATGATGATGATTCTTTTTTGTTTTGTTGGTGATGACCACAGAATCCAAGAAGAGGATCCAGGAGGATCCAAGAAGAGGATAATGGAATGAAATTTTATTATTGGATAAAACCAATCGATCATTCAATGGATGTTGTATCCAGGAGGGGACGTGTACTTTTTTTTGGTTTCGCACAAAATTCGCTTCTGGAAAACTATCAATTCAAGATAATCCATTTTGGATTCTTGTCTGCTTGTCCAAGCCATGATCCAAGCCTTTGATTATTGATCACAAGGCCAGAACAAAAAACCGCATGCTACATGGCTGGTCGAAATTCCATGAAATTCTTCTTCTTGCTTGCTTTCTTCGAGGTTTCTTCTCGAATCAATTCTTGGGAAACTTGGGATCTGGAGCCAAACGCTAAATTATATTTTTTCACTATTTATATTTATTTTTCCAGAGGATTTTCCAGAGAAAAAAAATCAATTTGTTGTGGAACGCTGAACCGAGCAGAGCAAAAGGAATTTGTGTTGTTTGTAATTCCAAAAAAAAATCTGGTTTCAATGGCTTTCTCCTGCAGGTTAAAGTCATCCAAGAATCGAGACGAGAAGAGATCGAAACCCGCGCTTAATATAATGATGAGCATGAGCATGAACATAATAATAATAATAATAATAATAATGATAATTGAAAAGTTTTCAATCAAATCAAATCATCTTGATTTGAATTTTATTTGAATTTCCAAAATAGAAAAAAAATAAAAAAAAAAAATAAAAAAAATTAAGCTTCCAAAATTCGTGTGGCATAAATTATTCAACAGTAGCAGCACTTTGTCGCTCTCTCTCTCTCTCTTGATTTCTCGCCAATTTAAATGTAAAAGCGCCTTTTTCCCAGTGGCTCAGAAGAAGGATTCTGGAACAAACACACGCCACAAATAATTGCACACGCCCAATAATTGCAATAATAATACTAATAATTATAATTATATTTTGCTTGCTAAAATAAATTCCATTTTGTAAAGTGATGTGGCTTTTTTCCAAATGGATGCGGATGATGATAATTAATAATTTATGAATGGAAAATATTATGCGCAATATGATGCGTCCCTCAAGACGATGATGCTACCGGTAATTAATAAATTAATTAATCAAACATCCACGATTCATCGTTATCAATTTCATTGATTGATTTTTTTCCAGCCATCATCGATCTGCCATTGGTCGTCGCCGATCCAGAGGCTTCGTCTCTCTCTCTCTCTCTCTTTCTCTAATGGAATTGTTGCCGCCCATAAGGGGCGTGGCCAGAGATAATGTCCAATATTAATGGAATAATTCATGATTGCCATCCGATGATGGCGCCTAATGGAATCTTGGAAGTTCCACTCTCTTGTGTGTGTGTGTGTGTGTGTGTTCTCTTGAGATCCGTGTTGTTGTTGGCAATCGGAATCGTTTTCCATTCGGATCCGATTTCGGATTTCGATTTTCGATTATTCTGGATTCTGGGATCTTTGTTTGGATGGCCACCATCATGGATCTCTTGACACTCATCCACTATAGTTGGTCAACAAGAAACTTTTTTTTTGATTATTTTTTTGACGAACCCACACGTCCACGCCCACGCCCACGCCCACATCGGTATACATGTAGGTGGGCGCCAACGGAATGAATATCCGAATAAACTAAAAAAAATCTAAACCACCGGGCGCCACTAGTCAATGATTTTTTCTGTTTGATCTCTCGTTGCTCATTTCCGCCCAGAGAGATCAAGAGCGAGAGCGGGAGCGAGAGAGAGAGAGAGAGAAAATAGGAGGATGCCAATGTAAACGCTTGAGGTAAGTAAGTAAGTAAGTTTCCAACAAGCAAGCAAACAGGCAGGCAGGCAGGCAAGCAAACAGACAAGCAAGACGCTAGCTCCGCCCCCATCATCAAATCAAGCACTCCAGAAAGGCAAACACATTGGCAGAAAAAAGGCGGAGAATAAGAGCGAGAGAGAGAGAGAGAGCGAGACGAAGCCAGCGAACAAAAAATAACCAATCAAGTTAATCAAATAAAAATGGTGCCAACACAGATCGCGAGAGAGAGCTGCGATGATGAAGCTAATACGATACGATGGGGCAAAGTTGGCTTTTGTTGTCCTTCCCCTTCTCTCTCTCTTACTAGCCCACGCCTTCGCGAAAAAACGAAAAATTTAACCCAAATCACAAACTTATTTTTCATTCACCCAAACACAAAATACGACGAAAACAACCGCAAAACTTCAAATGGCGCCCAATGCTTTTATGCTTTTGCCAAAAAAATAGCATTTTGATGCATGATGATTTTGGAACTCGGGAGCCATATCATTTTTCTTTTCTTTCTTTTTATTTTTTAAGCCAACAAATGAAAAACTCAAACAGCAAAAACAGAATGTTGGACAGACAGACAGACAGACAGACAGACCGAAAATTTAATACAAAATGATTTAATATGGTTTTTATATATATTTTTCGCGGGCGCCCAAAAAACCCTGACTCAATCCAAACAATCTTGCTGGATGTGGGAACTGGAACTAGCTCTCTCTTTCTTTGGGAACCTAAAGGAACCAATTTTCTTCTTCAATTTCTATTTTAGTTTCGTTGATCAAATACACACACACACTCGACTCGACGACACGAGAAACGAGAACGAGGCGAATTCAAGCACTTTGTTTTTGTATAATATTTTCCAGCTCACTCACACAAGAGACTCTTCTTCACCAAGCACACCGGAAATAGTATTAATAATATTGGTGGAATAATATTTCTATGTTTTTCAGTAGTAATAATAATTCACAAGCCATCAAAATCATTTTCGTTATTATTAGAGTGAGGAAACATCATCATCATCGTCGTTGTCATTGAAAATAAATAGGCTTCCAGGTTTCAGGCTCTCATCTTGGAACCAGGATCATTAGCCGAAATAGTGAGAGAGAGTGAGAAAGTGAGAAAGTGGGCCAGGAAAATGACGATGATGATCATGATCGTGATGATCATGATCTCTTTGAAGACATTTTCTTCAGAAAAAAGCTAAAAAATTAAGCTGCTACAAGAAGAAGAAAGAAGAAATAAAAAAAAGAAAGAAAGTCAATGGAAAACATTCTCTTTCTTCCGTCCGTCTGTCCATCGAAATCGAAATTTAATTGAGAACCAAACATTTCAACAACAACAACAACAACATTCCACCGGAATTGATCAATTTGTACTACTGTGGAATGTAGGCGGTAACAATTTGGGGAGGGGTGGGAGGAGCTTTTTCAGGACAATCTTGGAATCAAGGTCAGGGGTGGGCAACCGTTTTTTTTCTTTGAAGAACGGACCAATTTAAATTTTCAAAAAAAAAATTTTTTGTTTGGCCGGCCGTACAGCTAAAGTAGTAGTGTTTAGAATGTAGACTTACGTGAACATGTCTGAACAGAACAGAGGAGAACAGAAATGCCCGCCTTCTTCTACTGTTTATAGTGTGTGGCTCGTCATTGGCTCGTCATTGGCTCGTCATCGGTACGAGTCATCACATTGAACCAATAATAGAGAGAGAGAGACAGACACACTTACAGCTTTTGCAAAAATCTTTGGTCAGCCTTTTTCCCTTCTTCTGCTGCTTATAGTGCGTGTCTCGTCATCGGTTCGAGTCATCACTTTATACCAATAACAGAGAGAGAGAGAGAGACACACTTACAGCTTCTGCAAAAAGTTGGTCAGCCTTTTTCTCTTCTTCTGCTGCTTTTATAGTGTTTGTAGCTTCGTCTTCTGTTTAGCGCTGGAAATTGACGCTTGGTGGGCTGCACCAAAAATGTTTGATAGGCAAGCCGCGCGTTGATCACCGCTGCTGCTGCGTCAGCCAATCACACGGTCAAGGTCATGGCCATTCTGGGCGGGGCAGACTTCTTAAAAAATCTTAAAAAGGAAAAAGGGAACCATTCCGGAAATCAAGACAAGCGTCTTGGCGGTACAAATTGTATTTATAATCGTCATTCACCACCATTATTATTGGATGAGCTTGATGATCTTTTATTTTTCGGTTATTGTTGTTTGTTTCGGAACTGGATTCTCTGGATCCTGGAACCATCATCATCATCATTTTCACGATTCACGATTTTTCAAGATCATTATCGAACATTAACATTTTTGCAGCTCTTTTTGGTTTGCAACTTTCAGTTTCGCTTTCGCTCTCTCTCTCCGGTTGCCAACTTAATCGATTTCCCTGCTGCTTAAACTCTTCCTTCCCTTTTGAAATTCATTTTGGGTATCCGGTTCTGGGGTCTGAAAAAGAAAAAAAAGAAAAATTGGTGGCTTAATGGTGCCCAAGCACGCACGTACACCAACAATCGTGATGGTCCATTGTTAGAGAATTTGTGTGGGCGTGTTAACCCTTTCTTTTGATTCGGGCTCAACCGGAAAGGCAAACACACTATTTTTAGATCATTTTTCTTGAATGAAATTCTCTCAAACTCCCCTTCTCTGAATGGTCTGTCGGTCGGTACGGATTCATTTGGGCGCCAGACGCCCAGCTAGCTGGTGTAAAATTGTGAAATTATGAGAAGAATGAATGAAAAAGAAAAAAACTAAAAAATCTAGATTCATATTTTTCATCATCTTCTTCATGATCATCATCATCATCATCATTTTCCAACAATGATTCAACGATTAGTGCCACGATGGTCCGGATGGAAATGATAAATGATGGTATTCTGGTCCGGGAAAATTTATTTAAACTCTTCGCTCTTTCAGTCTTCGCTCTTCGCTAGTTCAGGATTCTTCACGATCTGGGTTTCAGTCTTTCATATTCCGTCCGTCCCGGATAAATGATTCTGACGCCTGGATTCATTTATTTTGGATGTTGTTGTTGAACATCCTTTTCCGCAGAGTTCGCGACGGAGAGCCTAATAACACCTCTAAAAGAAACAGCATCGGAAACAACAACTCCAGCAGTGATTTCTAATTATGATGGCCCCGTAGTACTCGTTGTTCGTGTGTGCAAAAAAAAAATTCCCTCACACTCAACACAACAACGAACACACTACCCGAGGCCTTAATTGTTGTTAATGATGATGTGATCCAACAACTCTGAGCCTAATTGACATTTGTTCGTGGCCAAAGCATGGGACGGCCATAAAAGTTATGATTCGGCCAAATTAGTGAAAGTTCCACGCCCAAACACGCCCATGATTATTACGAAACCCAAAGACGATTCCATGTCCGTTTCCATTTTGCATATACAATGTGATGATGGCTGTTTCCCACAGGTTTCGACGAAGATGACGACGATTGTCTGCTTGTCTGTCTCACTCTCTTTCTTCCGTTCGCAGATCTCAAACGCACAAAAGCCAAAAGACCCACCGACGACGGTTCCAGGAGCGAGACAGACAGACAGACCGAAAGCGAAAAGAACAAGAATCAGTTGACTTGCTGCTTGCTTGCTTGCTGGCTGGTTGGTTCATAATTTATAAAGTTTCGTGGACGTGCGCATTTGTTTGGTGGATTTTCTGTTGTTTCGTCGGGTTCCATTCGGTTTCATGCTTCTAATTTGGCCGTTTCATTCCATTTGGAATCACAACGGTGCTTGCCATCACAGGATGAACACCACCACCGCCATCATCATACAAGCAAGCTCATAAACCAACCAACACACCAACTATTGGAGGATGGTGGATTGATGGTAATAGTAGGATCTACTTTTCGAATTTGTTTTCTTCTTCTTCAACGAATTTCGTTTGCATCTAAACAAGCTGCTGCCTTCATCTTCTTGTTCATCTTTTTTTTTTGTTGCTTTTGTTCGTTTGGTAAATTCTTTCGGGTATTTAATTTTCGTTGCTTCTTGTTTTTGGTGTTGATGTGGTGAGAGAGAGAATGTGATTTACATCCCCGGCCAAAGGCAAACGGAAACGAGTTCGTTTGCCAAAGAAACTTTTGTGCAATTTACTTTCGCTCTCTCACTCTCTCTCCCTTTATTTCTTCAAATCAATGGTTTTTTGTTTTGTGGCTGTTGTGGCGCGGTTATTCTATTCATCCGGAGACAATGATCTGAATGGTACGATTCAAACGATATTCTTCAACTTCAGCCGCCAATTGTTCTGACGTTGGTGGGTTTTTGTCGGGTTTCCCTGCCCGAACGCCAGCACAATATAAATCATCAAAACAGCCATCATCGTCGTCGTTTTCTTCGTCGTCGTCAACAACAACAACAACAACAACAATCGGAACGTGTATATAAAAATCCGTACAACATGCCCATTGATTTTTGTGACAATTCAACATTGTTGAAATTTTTATCGGCCCATAACAATCAACAGAATCGTAGCACGTACGGCCACAATAATTATGATGATGATGGTGGTGATGGTTCCGGTTCCGGTACCGGTGGTGATGATGGTGGTGTTGCAGATGATTCCAATGCATTTGAAACAGTACGGGATCTTTATAAAATATTTGTACCAATCTTACTGTGCGGATGTTTGTTAAGCTTATTATTGAATGTTGTTCTATTGGCTGTTGGTACCATAATCCAGATGAATCGTTCCAAATCGAACAGATCTCGTTCACCGATTATGTTGCTATCATTAAATTTGGCCGCCACCGATGGCTTAGCATCATTATTGATGGGCATCGGGCTGTTTATCAATTCATATATGCCCGTGGTGATGAGCATCGATCTAAGCCAATGTTTTAAATTGATTTTGGAAATATTTCGGCTTTCAGCATTGATTGCATCCGCATTACATTTGCTTGCATTAGCATTGGTTCACTATAAAGGAATTGTGGATCCATTGCATTATCGGTAAGTTTTTCCTACCAATGTTACCTACCAATGGTTCCTGGTGATTTTTCGGGCCACCAGTTGATCTTCGTGAATAATTTATCGTTCAGTTTGATAATTTATCTTCGGTGAGAGAGAGAGTGAGAGACCAGAGGGAGCTAGAAAGAACGGAAGAAAGCAAAACCAGATTGTAGTTCCTGGAACCTTGAAACAGAACCAACTTTAAATGCTACAAATCCACATGTATTCAACGCCCATCAATGGGCGTTATACTTACCCACGCAAACACATATAATTCATTCAAGATTTATGGTTTGCTTGGCGCGTTTGCAATTCAAATGAAATTGAGAGGAGAATTCGTTTGCGTAAACGTTACCAAACGTAGACACATAATCGATATCCGAAGGATATTCGTGGATTCCGATATTTTTTCCGGGCGCCAAACTTGTCCGTTTCACATTCATTCATTCGTTCATGCTTTATTTCGTTTATTTTCGTTTTTTTCGGTACGAATGTGGTCGCCGTTATTCTTCTTTTTTTCGAAGCTTCACATTTCGGCCCACTTCCCGTTGACGTCTGACAGAAGGATATTTATTGACTGCCAATATTTTATGGCCATTCGGTTTTTTCTCGTTTGGTCCAAAACGATGCGATAATCAATAATCTATCCAATTTATGATCGAACAAAGTATATAAATATAAAATTCCCGCACGCCAACCTCGATTAAAATTCATCAGCAACATTATAATCAACCACACATTCGTACCCGGTCCACTGTTAGCAGAAGGTGTATAAGTTCGGAATTCATAATGATAATAATGATAATACCCGAGTTTTTGGCCCGAATTTTTCGGTTTTATTATTATTCGACAATATTCTCGCCATACAATCATGCTGTTCTCTTGGGGTATTGATCTAGTTTGATGATTCGATTTTTTTATGATCTCCAACTTTCAAATTCTGATATACCACAGTTGGAAACACACACAGGCAAACATTGAAGAATTCGCGTGAATTTGAATTCAATAAGAAGATTATCAAGAAAAAAATTCTTTGCTTGGTATGTTTTCAAAAACTTAGTTTTTGGGTTGTGGAAGATTTTTACATACTAAGATGATCATCATAAATTAGTATAATAGTGAGGATTTTTTTAAAGTAAACATTCGGGAATAACTTACATCGAAATATCTTCGACAAACCAGAAACCAGACATAGATAACAAGACGGAAACCATATTGATCCGGTAATAAGGCTTTTCCCGGAATTCGCTAATTGATTTGAACGAAAATTGCAGTCGCAATGCATCGCGCACATACCCGATAGTCTCGATGCATTCCTGCCACGGTAATTGGGCCATCAAGCCTGGCAAATGTTGGTTATTTTCCGGCACTTTTCCGCAAAAGATTTCCGAATTTTTTTTTATCGAAAAACAAACACAAAAAGCTTTTCAAAATGATAATTTCGTTCTGGAAAACTGGCCACAATTGATCAAAATTTACTTTTCCTCTCAAAACAACACAACAATCGGATAATCTTTACCAGAATAACAAGAAACAACAAGAAAGAATAGTAGAAGAATGCCGGAGAATTCGAATTTTTGTTTTTCGTTCGAATTCGAATTCGGAAACACAAAAAAATTCGAATTTTATGTCACGTTCATAAAGAACGTGACCATTTTTTTAAAAAAAGGTTCCTGTACCGCCCCAAATCCAGCCTTCAAACATGGAAGTCTCCTCCTCCTCTTTTTTCATTTACGATGATGAACCCTTTCACTGTCTGGTATTCGCTAATTTAGATTCCATCATTTTATTCTATTTTATTATAATAATGTAATAATAATAATAATTTTAATAATAATAATAATAATAATAATAGAATCATAATTTGGCGCCAAAAACGAGCTACTACTACTTCTTTTTGATTAGGACCGAAAAATATTTCTGGGGGGTTCGGGGGTGCGTGGATAGGGTTAAATTTAGGTTCTCTGGCGTCAATCCGAAATTCCATAGAATTTGATGATTTTGAGCTCTTCGCAATTTCGGCTTGATTGGATCCCCCCCCCTCCAATATTATTAATATTTCTGGTGTTTTCTGGTGTTTCTGGATATTGATTCGATTAACTCAAGCTTGGATTAGATTGTGTCGCGCCTCACACTGGGCGCCAGACGACCAAGATATTTAGCCATTTGGGCGTATTGAGCCAGGATTGTTCTAGGATTCTTGTTCTGGGCGCCAACATTCATACATACCTTCTGGAGTTCTAGAATGTGGATTGTCAAAAATTGAAAATTTTCCACTTCATCATTGTCTACACACATTACATAACATTACATAACGAAATACATTACATGAAACAAAGTTTCAAGGTTCTAGCGGGGGGGGAGAAATTCGAATTGGGTGGATTCATCAAGAGGAGGAGGAGAAGGAGAAGGAGGAGGAGCTCCAAGCACAGAATCCGGTCCAATCAGGTTTCAGGTTTTCAGGTTCGAAATTCGCTGCCCAAAATAATTATCCTGTGAATCGGCTGAATGTCGGTTTGAAACTTTTTTCTGGTTTGACCTCTCGACAAACGGAAACACAACAGCAACAATTTTTGGTGAATCCATAGAATCCATAGAATTCGAATGAATCCCGCAACATTCCAAATATTCTTGAACAAAAGACGAACCTAACGAATCCAATGAACTGGGTTGGCACAACGAAACCCACACACACACACACACTTGACGCCCGAATCGGAATTTCGTTCGGCCGGGAAGAAAGAGAGAAAAAGCCATTGAAATGATTCAAATGAATTTTTTCTTTTTTTGTTTTCGGTTTTGTTTTGTTTTGTAGCTACTAGATTCTGACGCGATTTACTTCGAATTTCGCGGGATTCGAGTTCGCTACTTCTCGTATTCTTTTATTTCTCCCTTTATTTCTCGCTTTTTTTCTGGAGTTTTTTTTCGTTTTTCGGTTTTTGTTGTTTCCAGTGCATCCAAATGTAATGAATTATTCATAAAAAGAATTGAATTTCTCGTGTCCTGAAAACAACAACCAAGCAAGCAAGTCGAGAATACCCACCCACACACGCCCTAACACGCCCACACTCCTTTCCTTTCGTATCCATCTTGGCCACGGAAATAAGGTCGTTGGCTCAAATTGAATTATTCTAATTTGTGCATGTTTGTTGTTGGAAATTCCAACGTTTGGAATCCATCATGTCCATCCATCCAGGGTTCAAGGGTGTATAAGGTCAGAAAGAATCCAGAATCCAGAATCCAGAATCCATATTCTCCATCGTGATCATCATCATCATATATCCATTTGACTTGCATCTGATCTTTCCGGATCAGCGAATGTCGCTTGTTTGTTTGTTTGTTTGTTTTCAGTTTCAGTTTCATTCCACTTTCCCACCACAAGACTCCAGTCTAGGACTCGAGCAAATAAGATGAGCAAACACACAGACACACCCACACGCCCATATACGCCCACACCCACTATTGTGGGCCGGAGCAAATAAGACGACGAAAAAAAACCGGAATTTGATCGCCGAAAAAAATAAAAAATAAAGCAACACCAATGTGGACACTTGCCAATCTGTCTCTCTCTCTCTCTCTCTCCTTTTGACTTGATTCGATTGGCTGCCATTGGTTGGTATTGTTATTATTATTATTTATTATTATTATTATTATTATTATTATTATTATTTTGGCGGGAAAATTGGGCGCCATACGAAGCAAAAAACCGATTCCAATTCCAGTCGAACGTTTCCAATTTTCCAACACACCCACACTGATGGTGGTGTTTGATGATGATTGTTCATTACCCGCTGCCCGCCCGCCGTTCATTTCCATTCGCCTTATTCAAATTGTTGATTTACATTCGCATGGCGCCTTCGTCTGTTGGCGCTGCTGCTGCTGCTAATGTTGATGTTCCAGAATCAAATTTAAATCTTAATTTCCGTGGGCCATCATCCTGGGCCATCATCCTGCGACCTTGGAATCCGCGAATCCAATCCAATTCAAAAAAAAAACCAAAATAGATTCAAGAATGAAATGGAAGCCTAAAATGTCAAATTCTGATCACACACAATGATTTTGAGTTGGTCCCGCGACAGACAGACCAGCAGACAGACGGACGGACAGACAGGCGGACAGACAGACATGCGGACCTCCCCCTTCTTCTTTTTCCCCCTCCCCCCTTATTCACCCAGGACAAATGTGAAATAATGTCTGCCCACCAATGATGTCTTGGGCGTCCAGGGAACGAGAGACGCCAGAATAAAAAGGCCGAGACGTGTGTTTTGTTACTTTCTTCTGGTTCTGGTTCTTGTTTTTTTTTTGTTTCCAATTTTCCGGTTGATTGATTCTGGTCTACACTACACACACACTCACTTGGTTTCCTTGGTTCGGGATTCTGGATATTCTCCGAAACCAGCAAGAAACCAGAATCCCGAACTTTTTCACAAAAGTTCGCCGTGTGTTTGCGTGTGCGAGCGTTCCAAATGGAACGTTCATCGGTGCTTTGGTTGCGAGAATTCAAGCGAAAATATTTTTTTTTTTGATATTTAAACTTTCATTTTCTTTCTGTTTTCTGCTTTTTCTGTATTTTGTATTTATATTCACACGCACACACCCACATCCGGGAACACACATTTGGACTCGCTCGCTCGATTGGCCAATCACACATCCACCCATCCATCCATCCACATCCATCGATCAGTCATGTGATATTTTTCTCGCATCATCGTACCCGTAGCATATTCATCATGTCGTTCATTTGTTGGCTAATACCATCCATGGTGATTGGTTTATATTTTGCTTTGATACCATGTCAAGGTAAGCAGCATCCAGCATCCAGCCAGCATCCGGCTGTCAGCTGTTTCCGGGAAAATATCAGCTGTTATTGTTATTATTATTATTGTTGTTGTTGCTGTTTCCCGTTCCCCTTTCCCTTATTTCCCCTTCTTGTTTGAATTTCTAGGATTTCAGCACGCCGATTGTCGTGCCGATTTCATATTGACATTCCGGTTCCGTATGACCATACTGGTGGCCTTCTTCCTCCCTCTTCTGTCAATGTTCTATTTGTACATCAAAATCTTCACCATCATCAAACACCATCAACATCATCGTACCATGAATAATCATTTTAAATCCGGTGCATTGTTAAAGATTAACATGTATAGAGGTTGTAGTTCGATTGGTGATGATTATACCACTGGTGATGGTGGTGGTGTTGGTGGTAGTGGTCGTCGTTGTGGTTCGATTGGGGGCGTGGTGGATCGAAGTGTTGTGGCACTAGCAACCGGAGGAGAGGCGGAACCGGTCACCGGTCGGGGCGGTGGTCCACTACCACGATCATCATCGTTGTGTTCGATCCAAGAAGAAGATGTGCCCAGCAAAATGAAACGTATGATAAGAATTCGACAACAACAACAACAACAACAACAACGACATTCGTTCAGCAACAACAATCCAAAGACAAGTGCAACTTGTATAATGGTCAAAACCACCAAAACCATCAATCGTGATGATATCCGAAACCGGCTGGATGATGATCCGAACCGAGAAGAAGAACAAGAATCCGACAATGGGAGTGTTGGTGGTAGTAGTAGTGGTAGTAGTGGTGGTGGTGGTGGTGGTGGTGATCATCCAGATGATTCCAGGAACCGGGTGGCCAACGTTGGCCTGAAACAACAACGACAACAATCACAACAGTCGCCGCCGAAGACCTTGATGATGATCCAGGCCAACAACAACAACAACAACTGTGGTGATAATAATGATAATGATGATGATAATAATTCACCGAGAATGCCTTCAACGACCAAAACGACAACGAGGACGACGACCACAAGAATCACGAGTACGGCAATGGTGAAACCAAACAACAGCAGCGGCGGTGGTGGTGGTGGTGGTGGTGGACATTCCAAAGCACTGATCACCACCCTATTAATATTAGGAACATACATACTTTGTTGGATGCCAGCAGTGATATTTTTCGCGTTAACATGCCAAGATTATTGCTATTTTCCGATAATGTCCATTAATTATCGTAAACGTGTCGTATTGGGTTTCATCACCAATGGCTTGGTTATTATGAAGGCCATTATTGATCCATTCATCTATACATATCGTATGAAAGAGATGAAGACGGCCATCAATAGGTGGGTGTGCCTGTGTGGGTGTGTCGGGGTGTGTTTTCTCCATTTCCCCACACTATTTCCCTATATTAATTCAACGTAAAATATTTTTCTGGGGCGTGTACCTATATGCGTTTCCCTATATGCTTGTGGAGGTGTGGAGGCGTGTCTTGTCTGGCTGGTAGGCTGGTGGGCTGGCGAGCTGCCGCTGCTTCTCGTAATTATTATTATTATTAGCCCTATAACGGGCGCACACATACCGCACGCAAGCACGTACGTACGTCTAAGTGTGCTCTTTATAGTAGTGCTTTAGTGCTTATAGTGAACCAAGTGTGTGTGAATATCGGCTATTGGCTATTGATTTCAATGGTGCTATTAGTTTGGTTGGTATGGTGGTTACGCCTTATGGGGCGTGGCCTGTTGTCTTTCACAGTATTATCATTATTTTTGATTATTATTATTATTATTATAGGAGAATATTATTACGTAAGAGTGTGTGTGTGTGTACGGTAATTTGCCTGGGCTTTTGTCATCATTATTATTATTATTATTCGCATTCTTATTCAGATCATCATCATCATCAATATTATTATCAACGAAAAAAAAAAATAAGTCAAGAATCTTGTCTTTACTTGACAAGATAATATAATCAATATAAATGTTAATTTAAATAAAGCCAGCCATCCATCCATCCATCCATGTGTTCGATGGGCGTGTCCATCTGGCCATGTATGCTCAGGATGCACATGCAGATTATAGCAGAATCAAAAAAATCGGGCGACACACACACACACAAAAAAAACCATGCCCCGCTCAACCTAAGCCCCACCCCATTCATAGATGACGTATGATGACGTCTTTCGTCTTTTCAATTTCCTCCCCCCACATTTTCACCCCCCGTATAGATGTTTCCGTTACATTTGTCCATTTGGATGTTGGGAGGAATGTTGCCCAAGAATGGCCACCACAACCAAACGTAGTATGGCCAGACATTCGACCAAGACGACAATGGTGGCCCAAAACTACACGACTCAAACGGATAGTTTCAATTATGGTTCGGTGAAGAAACGTTCCAACAACAACAACAACAACGATACGATGATAACCACCACGGCTACGACCACGGCCACCACAACCACACCCACAACCACCACCACGGCCCTAGCAAACACCAAACAACCTAGCAGATCGAAGCAATCGAGAGCATTTTCATTGGTGGCCATCTGATCTGGATCTGGACCAAAAATGATGATGATGATGATTATTATTATTAATGAAGATGATATGTTGTTTGGATCGTGTGATTTTTGCTTGCTTGCTTGCTTGCTTTTGCTTTCGTTTGCGATCATAATTCAATTAGCACACACACACAAGCAAACACAAACACAAATGAAAAAGTTTCGGCGGATCATCGCTGGCTAGCTTGGGGAAACGAGAGAGATTATTCTGGGAAAAATTCTATTTCTGGTCCCGATCACCATTCATAAACGGGATTACGAAATGTTGCTACAATCATTGCGTCCGGGGCGTGTCCTACTCGAGAACCGCAAAACTGCTACATTTATCATATTGCTACATTGCTATAATTTGGCTACATTTTTCCGGCAGAAGCCAGAAAAGTGACAAAAACTATAATGGATATAAATAAAGCTAAACCCCAGATATTGTGGATTAAGTCTTGTTGTCGTGTTGTTGTTGTGGAAGATTATAAATTATTCTTAATGGAACTGTTGTTGTTTTAATGTGTGACATAAATAATAATAATAATAATAATAATTAGAGCAATGCGAAAGCAAATGAATTCATCATCATCATCATCATCATAATGATGATGGCGAAGGCGTGGCCAAATCTGCGCATGCGCACACCAAATTCGAACGTCGAACGACGAACGTCTTTGATCCGTTGGCGGTCTGGTCTGGTGAGGATCATCGAGAATGTCATCAACATGAACAACATCATCATCATCATTATGATTTACCACTATTTAATATCTTTATTACACTTCAAGAAAGATTATGATTATGGCTTTCATCGTTGTGGATAATCGTTGTGAAACCAATTGGCCTGCCTTAACCGAAAGCGACCATATAACCATATTGGAGGGCGTCGTTTGGGCGCCAGCGGTGTTTTTTTTTGTTTTTGGGCGACCACGCCCAATGACGCCTTGTTGTTACAAATGATTGATTTTTATGATATTTATGATTATCATTATTCACAATACTTTTTATAATAATTAATCAAAATGGTCAAAATACTAATAAAAAACGAATAAGAATCATGATGGTACTTTGAAATTCATTCGTTCGATTTTCGGGGCGTGGGCACGAAGTTTCGGATCTCCAAAAACCCGAATCGAGGAACCAGAATCCGGAATCTAGAATCTAGAATCCTGAATCCATAATAATAATAATAATAATCATCATTATGATCATCATTATCATTATCATGTGATTCTCTTGGCGTCACATATTCTTGATTTTTTGGTTAATTTTTAATACAAATACAAGTAATTATAATTATTACAATAATAATAAATCTACAAATCTACATCATACAAATTAATGATGTGTCAAAGAGAGAGAGAGAGAGAGAGAGAGATAGATCAGGAAATCCGTAAGCGTTTGGTGGCGCGCTCATCAACCAACAACTAACAAACTAGCTAACAAACAGGCTTCAGCGGCCATTTCCTTCCTTCCTAACTCCTCCTCCTCCTCCTGAATGCCTGATTGGTCGCACTGGATCTTGTGATGAAGATTTTTGAAAAAAAAACAACAACCATCAAACAATTTTTTTTCGCGTTCATTTCGAACGTCACGGGTATCCTCTCTCCTGCTTGATCCAGAATCCATTTTTATGCTGATTGTTGTCAGGTTATTGTTGCAAAATTGTCCAAAATAACCATCATAAGGATTATATTCTGAAATTGGCATCGAGAGGATTTCCATTTCGGTTCCAAGAAAATGCTCCAAAATTGATTCCAAAAGGAGAGGGCGAGTTGAAGACAATTTTGAAAATTGAATGGTAATGGAACTCTAAATGGAACAACATTTTCATAATGAAGAACAATAAGAAGAAGAAGCCAACAACAACAACGACCAAAATACAGACATTAAGACGGGCGATAATTTTGAGAGAGAGAGAAATTGAAATGAAAACCAATTACATAGTGTGTTGCTTACGATGCAGCGATGTCCAACCCACTTGTTCGTGAGCCCGCCCTTCCAAAAATCGAGGCTGAACCAATCAAAAGCAAGAACGATGGCCCTATAACTGCCATAAGAACTAAGAAAGAAGGAGGAGCTTACGGTCTCAGTCATCCTAGTCTAGTCCTATATTTCTCTCTCGCTTTGCGAGCTGCGATACAGTTTGACCGCATTAGTGAACGTTTTTCGCTTCATAAGAAGTGAGGAAGCTCCGCCTTCGAATCGAGGTGGTGGTGTGGCGTCAGGTTCGCGAAAATGAAAAAGGTTGAACAACACTGGAGTGTAGGCAAATAAAAGCAAAAGTTTTGTATTCGAGAAGCTCGTCTTTCACGCCGATTGATTCCATCAATCGATCCGGAGAACAGAGAGCTTCCCAAATTAGCTTCCGAATGGAAATTCGAATTTTTTTTTTTTCATGCACTAGTGCTG
>JAOZJS010000787.1:0-20019 GCA_025882695.1 Amerodectes protonotaria
CTGTGTATCCATTATTTTCGTGGTTCATTTTTTCGGGCATTCATTTTCCATTTCCATTGCATTTTTGAATTTCAATTTTAGCCTTTTTTCTGCCAGTTGTTTGTCTTTTTTTTTTGGTGATTTTTCACACACACACACACACCGAGACACATAGCCGATGTGAGGTTCGTCCTGACGCGATGATTTTCTCCTGGAACCTCTCTATATTTCATTCCTTTTGGTATCCCATTAAAAGCTTTCATCGGTAATTGAATTTTTTTTCTGTTCGCTATTCCCGTTTCTCACCGTGTTAATTCATCCACTGTATTCTCATACGAAAAACTCGTTTTTTTTCCGCTGTTTCGGACGAGCGTGTGCGAGCCTAACTCTTTGGGTATTATTATTATTATTATTATTATTACTATTACTATTCTTTGATGTGCACCGGGTACCCAGCATTCTTCAGATGCAATCATGTTGAAATCTTTTCAAAAAAAGCTTTTGTCAATTCACATTTTGAATGAATTCACTTTTTGTTTCGGGCCGGCTTCGGGACCAAATCCGATAAAAGGAAAAGCAAAAAGGGAGAGAGAGAGCGAGAAAGCCAGAGCCAGAAAGCAATGATTTTCGTTTTAGTTTTAGTTTTTAGTTTTAAGTTTATTTTCGATTTCATCGATTATTTGGTTCGTTCTACTTGTCCATCCGCACGACAAAACTAAAGCCATATGTCTTTGATTGTGGGTTTGGCCCTAATACTTTACAATCAACCCTGTTTGGATTGTATGTGCGCTTGTATGTGCGCGAGAGAGAGAGAGACACACACACACACACACACACAGACAGACAGACAGACAAAGCTAGCAAAGATATTGGCTTGATTGCGTGTGGGGGTTGGCATATTGCAGTGTGGGAAGGCGTGTTCGCGTGGGTAGTATTGTTCCATGTTAGCCAGACACGCACACGCACAAACAAAAAGCAAAACTATCATCCAGTATTCATTATGTGTGTATGTACATGTTCGTTTAGTGTTTTAATTACTACAGTTGATGATGATGGTTGTATTGGCTGATCACTTTGGTCGAAGAGTGTTCTGATTAATTACGAACTAATCTAAATCTTTCGTGTTTAGCTTTTCCGTTTAAGTTTCTTTTGTAAATTAATTCACTTTGCTTTTTACTTTGGTCCCGGTGTTTTTGATCGTCGTTTTTCGTTGACGACGTCGTCAATCTCTCTTTTTTTTTCTTTCTGTCGATCCAATTTTCCATTGCTCGCTCTAACACCAACATCTATGTTAGCCTAGCCATCATCGATGGGGTAAAATTAGCTCCGGCGTATCCGGCTACAAGCCCTGTGATGAACGAGCCGAAAAAAAAGGGAAAGTGATCTCGTTCAGGCCAAAGTGTATGGCTGCGATGCAAATAGAATCAATCTAGCATTGCTTTAATTATCTTCAAACGAAAACCAAATTACGAAAAAAGAAAATAGAAATAGAGGGGAGAAACATGCCATTTCCGTTTTAGATTTTACAGAAAAAAAATGTTTTGACCAAACCAAAACACGAAGATGAAGCAAGCAAAAGGAAAGGTGATTAGGTGTTGATGTGGTGTGAACCTCGACAGCCTGAACAAACACGTTCAGGTATCGACAGGGAATGGACTTTCGAAGTAGTAGAAGAAGTAGAAGAAGAGGAAAATTGTTGGAAAGATTAAAATTAGCCTAAAGTCAATCACTGGACAGAAAATACATTATCGCCTTCATTGATCTTTACCGGTGTTGATGTTGTACGGTGTTGGCTGGATGAGGTTAATCCATCTATTAGGCGGGCAGATTAACACACGCTGCGAGAGGGAAGTGATGGATGATTATGTTCTTACGGCAGAAAACAAAAAACAAAAAAAGAAAAGAAAAGAAATTTCATTTTCTTTTCGTTCGATCACAAAGGTGTTTGATGATGTAAATCCCATAATGTGTACGAACCAAACCAATTCAAATCAACGAAACAACGAGAGAAAGAGATCGAGGGAAAAAAACGTGACTATAATTAAATTCAATAATGTTAAAGATTGTTCGCGTTTTCGGGTGATGTCGGAAAACCTCCCCAACATTCTCATTTCGATAGCATTTCGAACCGAGAGCACCCAACATAATCTTTTGTTCGCTTTCGGTTTTATCATCGTGGATCTTGTTCTCACACAAGCTGCCGTTGGTCCTGTTCCTGCTCTCCATTTTTTGGCCAAAGCCCTTGACTTAAGATTCAGACCATGTTGACTTGGGAACCTATTGTTGCCTATTGTATCCGGGTACTTTGTGCTGAATTGTGTCATCCACATATGGCACTGGGGGAGGGTGAAGGGTCGATTATTATCGTTATATAATTTAATGACATTGAATCAAAGCCATTCTATGTAGGGTCGGATAGGCTCCTTTTCCGAAACTGGAAAACTCCAAGCTCGAAATCAAGGTTAAAACAACAGCATGGATCGTTGGTTACGGTTCAAGCATGGTTTTCGCTGGTCATTAGTCCTTCAGTTCATCTCTTCGGGCTCTTTTCCGTTTCTCTAACTGTAGTATTATATTGTCCAACTCTTTGAGCTTTTTAACCGTGCCGCGTTTTAGTTTTGATTGTCCTAACACCTCGTTTTCAAACTTTTCAACACAAACACACACACGGTATTGGTTTTTAGGTTTTCTTTTTGGAAATCGTAACAAACAAATACTGAAAATAAAACAACAATAGAGATGTCACGTCAAATAAGAGCAAGCAAGCAAGCAGGTACGGCTTGGGGCTATTATGCTTACCTGTGTAAGTATTATTGGTAAGAATGTTCCTTTCGGTATATGGCTAAGGTAAAAATACGAAACAAAATTGTTGCTTGTTTGTTGACCGAACACAATAAAAGCGAGAGAGAGCGAGAGATATTGGTATATGTGTGTTCTGGCTGGCTTCTGGCTACCTGGTGCTGGTCGTTGGTTGTTTCGTGAAGAAAGATTATTATTGCTTTTCTTGGCTTGGCTTAGCTAGCTGCTTGCTTTATTTTGTTTTTTATTCGTTATTTTTCCTTTCTCGGATACTATTGCATGCAGTGAACTTCTGAACGTAATTCTTCGGTAGCTATGCTGCTGGATGGATGGTAGCTTGACCTGATTTTTTCGTCCTGCCTACCTCGGTAGGCTGCCTTTATTGTATTGCTGTTGTTACTTTGAATTTGGTTTTCACCGTTTTTTCGTTCATCGTTCTCGCTCGCTTCTTCCCCTTCTTGCGAATACCTCGAAATTTTCATTGTTGTTCAATAATAATAATAATAATAATCACAATCATAATAATCATAAAACTAACCACATTGTAGTGAAGGTTTATTATTATTATTATTATTATTCCTCGTTGGCTAGCGAACCGCGCACAATTTCGAATCTATCAATGTCTATCAAGGTAGAGAGAGAAGCAAACCAAGTCGAAACAGTCGCCTTGGTATCCTTTTGCGCATCCTTCAGGATGCCTTTAGGGTTTTGTTGGTTTTTTTTTTCTCTCTCTTTCGCCAAAATAGCGGTTTCAACCTTTCATTCATCATTCGTGTTTGGTGTTTGGGTGCTCGGGCAAGAATTAATCATTGTTTTCACCCCTCCCCCTATGCGACCCCTCCTGGCTTCGAAGTTGAACGGAAAAACAGGAAGAAGAAACCACCATCTGTGTGATCGAACCATCATCATTATCATTATTTGGTGCGAATCCAAATTGGTTTATAAGACGTTTTTGTGAAAACACAATCCGATTTGCCAGTAGAGAGAGAGAGAGAGAGAGCGAGAGAGAGCAAACAAGAGAGCGGAATCTGGAACAAACCGAACGAAAATTAGTGTCAATGATGGTGGTTGATGATGGTCGTTGATGATGACCACCATCCTCACCTTTGTTGGTGGCAGGTTGTCTCGTTTTGGTGTTGTTTAGCTTGTTTCCAAGCGCCGTTTTACGTGTGTGTGTGTGTGTGTGTATGTTTCAATTTGATTCATTTTAATCTTTTGATTAATTAATATCAACCTTTTCTCTCTCTCTCTGGCTGCTCTTCAGCTTTATCTTAATTCTGAATCTACTATACCTTTTACATAACTTACCTGGTTTGTGTGTGTGTGTGTGTGTACAGCACAACTAACGCAAAACTCATTGAGCGGCTTATTAGCTTTTTATCCCATCTTCATGTTCTTCAACACAAAATCATCGAAGAAGACGAAGATGAAGATGATGGCGATGATGATGAACAAAAAAATAAAAATAATGTTACTTTTGACAGTAAACTTCAAATAATAAAATCCTAAAACACCGAAAGGTAGAACGAACGAGAAATAAAGAGAGAGAGAAAGGTTGCCAGCTTGTTAACCGAAAATGATGTTGATGATGTTCAACATAATCATCTTCGATTGATCTAGGATTTGTTTTTTTTTCGGTTTGGTTCGGCAGCCAGATGCTTTGGGCTTTGCCGTGATCTAAGCACATCAAATCCTAAATCCAGAAATATCTTTCTCATTCGTTTCCACTAAATCGACTAACTTTTTTTTTAATTTTGGTTATTTCCCAACAGACTAAACGGTTCCATTGTTCCAGGATTCAATCGAAAAAGTTTTGGCGCTTTTTTCCATTCAAACTGAAGAGAATCAACGTTGAAGAGGAAAATCAACCAGAATCGCATGCGTTCATCTTCGCCATCTTCATTGTTGTGGGGATCATG
The DNA here is from genome assembly GCA_025882695.1 of Amerodectes protonotaria. Taxonomy (NCBI): domain Eukaryota; kingdom Metazoa; phylum Arthropoda; class Arachnida; order Sarcoptiformes; family Proctophyllodidae; genus Amerodectes; species Amerodectes protonotaria. The sequence goes on from JAOZJS010000787.1 coordinate 4,698, forward strand.
TAAAGAAGTTCGCTTATATAGCCACCACACAGAATTATTCAGTGTGTGTGTGTGTTTCATTGTGGAATCCAACACACACACGCATATACACGCACGAACGAATAAATACAGAGGATTATTTTAGAGAAAAGGCGGTGCTCTTGGATGACACGCCTATTCGGTTGGCGAAAATCTAAATTCTAATTCTCATTCGTATTCCTCCTACCGTTGCATCATCATCATCATCGTCGTTCAAAGTGTTTTTGTGGTTTTTTTACCCGCAAGTTTTGATTCAAGCTGATCTCCATTGATTTTAAATCGTTCATACTAATTCATTCTCATCCTCATCATCGTCTAAACTACAAAATGGATCATCTATCGATAACTTTCTACATATTAACATCGATCATATTGATTTTGGATTGGAATCAATCATTCCAAGTGTTGGCAACGACCGGTACCTGGATGTAAGTTGAATATTTTGCTGAAAAATCTTTTCTCAAAACGCATGATTGGTTGGACGCATGAACTGTTTTAGGTTTTGTTCCATCCCTCTGCATGGGCAAGTGAGGAAATGTGGGAGGGAACTTGTGCTACCTTCAACATGTGTCTGTGTGAACTGTACGAGAGGAGAGAGAGTTAGCGAGAGGAGGGGAAAGATGAGACCATTGGTCAATAATTAACACAATCTGGCTATATATAATCAAATAATAACAGGCTTCAAACAACACACACACACACAAAAGGTCCATCATAATAATCATCATCTCCTAGGGTTCTTTCTCCCATCAATCATCAATGCTTTTTTGGAGTTGTTGGGCTCTCTCCTCTTCCCAACGCACATACTTTTTTTGTATGATATTCGTTAATTTATTTTCTTCTTACTGTTGTTCTATGTTCTGACCATGTTTCAATAATTCCCAACTTCTTTGCCTGATCTGATGATTATATACCACATTTGGGGCTATTTCCAATTCTTCTTCCCATTGTATCTGTCTATGTATTGACGTATATAATTATAAGGTTGGCACGCACAACAAGAACTCTTAGCCTTTTTTCTCAATTCACGCGTTAGTTGTTGTTACAATGTATGTACAAGCGATACACTTGCGCGCACACACACATACACACACACGCCCAGCTTAAGTCCGCCAAATTGGTACCGATAATTTTCGCACAGCGATATTTGTGCGTGTTTTGATCAATCTTATCGCTTTTGAAACATTCGTTCGAAAACCCCAAATGAATTGATGATTGGCTAATTGAAAACACGCATCGAGTTTTGATTGATTTTCCTCAACAAATTGTGTGTACGTGTTTCAATGTCCGATCGGATTTCGGTTCCCACAATTTGGCCAGGCCTGAGGATCATTGGCCGTTTCTTTTGGGATGAAACCTATCATCATTACATACAAACACACACACACACACACACATTGATTGTGAGCGGGATCAGTTTTTTTTGTTGAATCCTAAATCGAATTCTCGGTTGATTTGATTCACCACCACTAGCAACACCATCACCACATTAAAACTACTCGAATGACCAATTTCAAAATCGTAAGCTTTTGATCGGAAACCGAATCACACCACTGACCATTGGCTAACACAATAAGAAAACACATCCAAAGATACATTTTGTTCTGACAAACATCAATGAAAATAATTCCGAACAACAACAACAACAACAACAATATTATTAATAATATAATCATAGCATCGTGATGACCTCGAGCAAAATAAAAAAACGAAACAAGCAAGAACAAAAATCAAGTGGTGATGATGATGAAGAAATCGGAGAAACGAAAAACCAAAATCAAAGTCAAAGCAAGTAGAGAGAATTCCCAATCAAAAGCCATCTGCCGTAGTTGTTGCCGTTTACCGAACACGATGATGATGATGATGATGATTGGACATGAACACAATCTGGAATACATTGCTCCGGAAAAAATTTGCTTGTTCGATCTGTACAATTCGTATCAATTTTTGTTGTATATGTTTTCATCGCAAATACTAATACTAATACTAATACTACTAATAATAATAACCGAGCATCCCAAATAGCAGACATTATAATCGAAAATGATTCTGAACATGAACTGGTAATAACCTTAAATTTTGATGCGGATAAGTATAACGAGAAGGCAAAAAAGCAACAAAAAAGCATCATCAGTAGTTCAGAAAACAAGATACTTTTCGGAAAACAATATTACTTCTTTTTTACTTAGATTCAATTATATGTTTGATGTGAACAGACACATTTATATTGCGATCAATGCGAATTACTTGCGTTTTGGGGTTAAATTTTCTGATCTCTTCCTTACGCAAACTCCCACCTCGTTTGCCTGAATATAATGCACTGAATGTGCTAAAGAGGTGGTACAGATCGAAGCCCGCCAATAGTTTTGCTTGATTGAATGGGAGATGAACGAACGTAATGTTCAAAGCGATCAAATGTACAGTCCCCAATCAAGACTGATATGTTGAATCAATTGAAAGCACTGTAAGCAGAAGGGGAGGAGGAAAGGCCTAAACGCACCAAACAATCAAAAAAGAGAAGAGAAATGAATCGCTATTGGTCAATTCATTTGCATAGGGCAAAATAAAACGGCCTGTGGTTATTACAAGTGAATGAACGATTCGATTGTATCGTGGAAATACTATCGATTTAATCGAAACGAATTTAATAAAAAAAAATAATAATGATGATTGTTGGTGGCCTCCCGATCATGATTGGCTGCTTCTGCTGCGGCTGCTCATCTTTGCTCCCCATGCATTGTGATTAACATAATTGAATCTTCAATCGGTATCCAATTTTAGGTTTTCATTTAACCATTTTCCGCCGCCAAAGTCATCATCATCATCTTTGCCACACATCGCGATGAGCTTCTATTGTGTATGCGTGTGTGTGTGTGTATGTTCGTAGAACAGCATTGTCGTTGTAGTATTGTCGATTCTGTTTCTCTTGTTTCTTTTTTTTTCTTGAATTTTAAACCGAATGGTTTTTCTTCAAATCCGAATGGCAATGAATAAATTTGAATATGATTTTCATTCATTCTCAAAGGAAAATCCCAGAGAACAAAGTAGAAGAAACACAATCAACACACATTTGATTTGCGCTCGGCCTTTTGTCGGCCAAAGATGATGTTTGGATCATTTCTAAATTGGAAATAGAACCCAAAAAAGAAAGAGATTTCGGTGAAACCGAAAAAAACCGTAAAAAAGAGACCTCCTCCACCAAAATGCTCGATTCGTTCATTCATTTATTTGATGGTTGATTTTTTCTCCAAGTCTTCTTGTTGAAATCAACCAAACGTCATAAGTTTTCGGGCAAATCGGTGTGTGTGCGTGTGCGTTTTGATTAATAACTTTTCCAATTCATTCAAAGATTACCTGGATTTTGGAAGAGAGACACCTGGAGAGTTGAATAAATGTATGGAGTGGATGGATGGATAGATGGATGCTTTGGTGGCATCCGCAGATTTGATTGGAGCTTTTCTGCGTGTATGTGTGTGTGTTTTCCCTCTCATATCTTTTAGGATTTAACACGTTCACGCCGGCGCAGATTTTCATGATTTTCGCTGTGAGGCCGCCAGATGGGAAGGATTAGTGTGAGCCACCGGTGGTACACGCCGGCGTCAACGTGTTAAAAACATTCAAGATTTACATTTGCGCTGTCCGTCGAACGATGATTATTTCATAAATTTTCATCGCAAAGAAAACGAAAATTATTAATAATTATTATAATTATGGTTGTTATTATAAACCTTTTTTTTTAATCTGCACCGATTTTGTTACATATTTACCGGATACGTTTAGTTTATTTTTATTTTATTTTTTTTTAAAAACATCCATTCGAACACTTGGACCACCGGACGCGGAAACGGTTAATTGTGAAGAGCGTTGAGAAACGGTAGAAAAACAAGTACACAAATCTCGACTGAAAACACATTTCACCTCTTTAGAGGCCGGTGTCTGGAAATAATAAAAAAAAGTGCTCTGAAACAAAAACTAGGAGCTTACAAATGTATCAAACCAATACATTTGGGGCCACTTGTTCTCATGATTGACCACTGTTACTTATTGTGTAATCGTTTTATTTGTTTTATATGTTTGCTACCTTTTTTTAACAGACCACAAGTAGCAAGCTAGCAAACTAGCCAAGTATCTAAATGCTTTAATTTTTCGTTTTATGGCTTTGCCACTGAACAGTTTCCAGAAAAAACTGTTTCGTTTGCCAAGAACTAACCAAAATGTATGGATAATTTGCATTGGAAATCGATATCATCATTAGCTAGTCTGAATGGAACCGATATCTATAAATGGGTATTTTCATGGTCTTTTTTTTCTGTAACCAAACAACATGTAGCAAATATGTTACGGATTTCTTCGCTGAATAGTCGCAGAAAAACGGTGCTTAAACACCACTAAAATCAATATAATGTGTTAGTAGTTTGTCTACAAAGAATTTGTGTCAAGGGAGAGAGAGAGAGAGAGAGAGAGAGAGATAGATAGAAAGAAACAAAAAGAAAACAAGGTATTTTGAAAAGGGGTTAATAACAACCGCCAAAAAAAACATCACTTATGGTGTGGTTAACATACGATTACCCGAGTCCTCAACCTGTAAACTCTCGAAATGTTGTTGCGAAGGTTGTTTTTTTTTCAGCCCAAAATGGATTCTTCTCAGGTTTCAATTGAAGGCCATGTTCTTCGGGCATTGATCTCTATCATATATCAATCCATGATGTTTTCCATACACCCTGCTCGGGTCTTGTTCAAACAAGAAAACACTTGAAACAACCAAACAAACAAACGATTACAATCCAACAAATCAATTAAGAATGTCATTTTTTTTTATCGGGAAAATATGGACATTTTTTTCAACACATTTCCTGCTAGTTTTGAAGCCGAAGCGGCTGATGCAAAAATATTGAAGAGTCTCAATTTTTTGAAAGAATCATTTCCAAGAGCATCCCTAGGCAATATGCTATGGCCGAAATTGACTTGACAGTAATGGTGGTGGTGGTGGTGGTGGTGGTTTGTTAATGGAATATTAATGTATTATTTATGTTTTTCCCGCTGTCCAACATTCGTTTAGTTTTTTTTTATATTTAAAAAGTTATATATTTCGGCCAAAGTTATCTTATTTCGGCGAATGGTTCCTTGTTAAAGCGTTTGTGTCTTATAATTTTTCAACATCTTCTTGTTTAAATAATTTATAAATCTTTTCTCCCCGGATGGCGAAAGCTTCCATCCATTAGTCCATTTGCTCAACGACCACAACTGCAACCATCATCATCATCATCATCATCTGTCAACACTCAGTTAGTGGTTCATGGTTGTATTCAATAGAATCTACAACCTCTAAAAAGCTGCTAAATGGGAAACCAATCAACAACCATATAGCCATTCTCTCTCCCCTCTCTCATTTTGTTGTTGTTGTTGTTTCAATGCAATTCATTAAATCATAGGTGTTATAATAGGGGTGAAAAAAATACCTCTGGCCACTGAATGATGACAGCTAGCGGCACAGGTGTTAATTCAGAAGAGAAACAGCACAAAAAAGAAGGCGACACTTGACACCTTCAGTTTTGGAAATAGACTGTTTCAAGAATTTTTTTTTCATTCAATATTTATCTTAACCCACAGTGTTCGCCTCCCATCTCCACTTTGCGCACAGCGATCGCACCAGTATTCACGCCCAAATCGACCTTGGGGTTGTGCTACGGCAGCATCATGCGCAGCATCAAAGAAGTTGCGGTGGTTGTTCATATATGGCATAATTAGACGATTTCATCCTTTTCCCCCTTTTTTGAAGCAAGGTAAAAACCTCCGCTATCTCCACAGATACCTTAATGTTTTCGTTTTGGATTTTCTTCTTCATTTTAATCAATTTCTTCTTTATTCTGTTTGATTTTCGCCTCCTCTTATTACCGGCGATCGGACGGCAAATATCAAACAGATAGACGGGAAAAAATACGGCTAGAAAACCATTACGTTCGATGCGCGTGAATTCATTTGTGATAATTAGCCAATAATCACTTTTATTGGAAATAATTTAATTACGCTTCAGCAACATGTTTGTCTGCTGTCCTCGGGAAAAAATTGGAGCAAACGTTTTGGCCCTGCATTTATGCTGCGAATGTGCGATTGGATCGCATCCATTGCCATTTGGGCCATTTCGGTGTGATCCTAGATACACATTTTAAAACTTGATAAAAAGCCTTGGTATTTGGCTTTTTCTTTACAAAATTAAGTAAAAAAAACTTTAAAATTTTTGATATTATCGAGGTTGGCGCGATGTAGCGACCGCAGAACACGGTGCTGGTGATGATATTTCTTGTTTTCTCTCTCTCTCTCTCTCTCTTGCGCGCGCGAGCGAATACTGATTAGACACTAAAAATATTTTTCTGGCAAACTACCACAACTACAACAACCATATCCAGGTGATGGTGGTGGTCAAGCGTCGGGCAAGGTGTACACTTGCATGAAACGAAATTACCTCGACCAAAGCGAAGAGCTAGTGTTTTTCATTTTCTTGAAAATAACAACAACAACACCACCGCCAACAAGAAGAAGAAGAAGCTATCGTTCTGTTGGATCAAGCAAGCGAAAAAACACTTGCGAACCGAAACGACGACAACGACGATGATGATGACGATGGCGACGACTAAGATAAAGCAGGACAGAAGACGAAGAAGAAGAAGAAAATGAAAAGCATTTTTCACGGAACGCGAAAAATTAGAGAGCTTTTTCCGTTCAACAGAAATTTAAAAAAAAAACAACAACGCTGTTGCGCTTGTTGTTGATGGCTCATTTATCAGCCCATTTTGGATCCATATCTGTGTTCTGAAAGCCAATATTCGCCCAGATATTCGGTCCATAAACACATACACACACACCTTATTGCAATGATGATAATGATGATGATGAGCTAAGATTTTGATGGCAGTCTTGATGGTTATGGTGGCCCTAACCATCTTCCATCCGAGCTCATAATCACCATCAACACATTATTTCCATGTCGTGGCATGGTTTGGTCTGTTCATGGTTTTGAATTTTGGCTTTTTTCGCTCTTTTCTCTTGAATCCAATTAGAATCAAAAGTGATAATGGATTTCACCACTGTGTTTATATCTATATCATAAGAATTATGATCTAATTTTCTCCCTCTCTCTGTCTCTCGAGCGCGTCCCAGACGAATCTCCATAATGATTCACAAGGAGCGCAGTTGAGGGATCCAAAACACAGAAGCAATGATAATAATTGAAAGATATTTTGCCAAACACAAAAATTTGACAGTTGAACTTCCTATTGATTCTCTTAGCTTTGAGCTTTGGGCTAGGCTTTCGTTAATTGACTATCCATGTTCTTCTCTCAGCACACAATATTGACAGTTTATTGTTGATTGACATTGGATTTGCCTTCAAAATGATTTTGAAAACCTACAGTTTACCCCCACACACACACAGACTCACATAGGTTCTGTGTTGACGGAAATCATTTTCCCGAGTGTATGTGCAAGAACTAGAACGGGAACACAAATGTCTATACTTAATTCTTTTTTTTTCTGACTGGCCTTGGTCGGTATGCCATTGTCGGTCATGTCAAAACATGACTTACGGTTATTATGGTCTCAACATCATTATCCTTATTGTTGCTGCCATTGGAAGGATGTTGTTTCGGCATGCTTGTATGTGTGTGTGTGTGTGTGTGTGTATGTGTGTGTACATTGTAAACGCTTGATTAAATCCTGGTCACATCATCATACCCGACACTTTATTTAATTTAATAATCAAAAAAACGAAACGAAAAATGCACCGCTGTCCATGCTAAGGAAGAGCTAGGGCACGGCAACAGAAGCCATCATAACATGCAAAAGGCTGAAAACATAATATACTGAACATTTTAATAGAGATGAAACAGGTAAAATTATGTAATTTGAAGCATGAAAACAGCTTGACCGGCTGCTGTCGCTGCCGTGTTTTTCCGCTATGATGAGAGAATGCGGTTTGTTCCAAATTTGAACAATCACTGCAACAGCAGCAACAACAGCAAAAATCAACCTGATACGACCCACAAACAACAACAACAACAACAGCTTAATTCGAAGTTGATTTATCGAATTCTGATTTTATTTATTACACAATACAAAAACATAGGAGAGCGAAAAAGAAAATAAGAACAAGAAGAAGAAAAGTCTGATCGCACGAATTGGAGCCTTTATACTGTATGGCTCCCTTGTTCTTGCCGCTCGAATCACCTGGATTGTGCACAAAGAATGAGAAGGATTCGAGAATTATGGCGCTCGGCACCCAATATTCAACGAACGTTCAGGCCATCAAAGCCGAAAAATATTAAGTTGTTAAGTTTCTTATTTTTTTTTCGATGTTGCTTGCTGTGCGCTAAAGTTTTAATCTTTTATTATTAATATTTTCCGCTTTATTATTATTCTTATTATTATGTTTCGGCATTCTCGCCAGCGAAACCAGAAACCGAGAAACAAAAAAATAAAATTTGTTTTCCCCGCTTGAAATTTCGCCTTCGACAAATTTATGGCCATGTTCTGTTCTCTTATTTTTTTCGTTCATTTTCGTGGCCGCTGGAAAAACGTGTCCAGGATTCTTAAACGATGGTTTCCAAGTAGATGATAATGGCGATGGTGGTGCTGGTGGTCACCTAATTTCTCTGGGGCATTTCTCTCGTTAATCTGAATCGATTAAAATCCATCGTAACAATTAGCCAAAGTTTGATATCTTTATGGTCAGCGGTAAAAATAAAACCGGACAGAAAGAGTAAAGGATTGAACAGTGGACTTTCTGTCCATTTTTGGTAATAATTATTCTTAATTAGATTTGATTAATTGTACCCCGAACAACAATAACTGCAAAGGAAGAGGCAGAAGCAATTTTATCAGCATCTTGCATGCAACAATAGGCCCCCGAAAGCGCAGAAGAGAAGAGAGAACAAAAGGCTAACACACAGCAGCAACAATAATTAGGCCATCATCAAGCTGGCCAATCAAGACACTTTATTTTGGATATAAAAGGCAAATCATTCCAGTACACACCGCCTATCTTGTCTGACCATGCACAAACACATACAAACGCACGCACACGCATACGTTTTTCTGTCTCCAAGGCGTTTCTCTTCTTTTGTTCGACCAGCATTGTTTAGTGTGATTTGTAAAATAATTACAACAATAAGAGTATGTGGCTAACCAGCCCATCCTGGCAATGATATTTGATGAGACTAATTTTTGAATTGTGAAAACATAAAGAGTTCAATCCATTTCTCCCACCCCTTCGTTGTCGTTGTTTGTGGCTGTTTGATTGATCTATTTATAGAATGTAAGTTTCGCTGCGTGTACTTGGCTTCTTTTTCTTGATTGAGCAAACAAGAAGAAATAAGAAAAGAAAAAGAATTTCAATCTGGAAGTGGAATTAAGATCAAATTACTTGGATTTGAGATTAACTTATAGGCATCTTAGCTTGGCGATAAAAATGATGATTATAACCACCATTATGGCTGCAGCCAAAAAAACCCCTGGCTTACCATAACTAATTAGACATAATAATTAACTAACTTGTGTTACAATAATTAACTTGTGCGGATGATCCGAACAAAAGAACGGCAAATAGAAAGGAGCGATACTAAACGATAAGCGCTGTTTGTGTTGCTAAAAATATGGATCCTGGTTCATGGCGGGTATCTGATTATCTCTTTGATTGTTGTTGTTGTTTGGCCGCGGTGATGGTGTTGAAGTTGTCGGAACATGTAAATTGGTTGATCTTCGTCGGTTTCTTCTTAACTTTATAATTTCAAGTTCGGAAAATGTTCCATGAAGATTGTCCTCTTTATTCGTTCCGCAGTTTACTACTTAAGACATGTTTATTATGTTTAAATTTAATTAAATGCAAAAAAGGCCAAAAATATTCCGATGGACAACTTGATCGTTTCGGGAATATCCGTGACGACAACACATCAACCAAAAGATAATGTGTGTTCGATTATGATCTGTGCAGAGAGGGAATCTTATCTCTTCTTCTTTTCCAAAGGAACAAGAAGCCTCATCTTCCACAGACTTTACCTTGGTCAAAGTTGCTAACGATATACTTAACCCCTATTGGACGAGGAGCAGAGATTTCGCAAAAAAAAGACGGAAAATGCAAGGAAATTAAATTTATTTCCAACTAACGATTGTCAGTCAGGTCATACACCGGGCATCATTAAGTTCGGATTGAGAATCCGATCTTGAAATATGGATCATTGTATTTAAAACACTCGTTTTGGTTGCTTTCGGATGTGCGTGTGTGTCAGACGCCTGTCTAGTCTGAGGATTTTGCTCCTGAACATCGGAACCCGAGCGATTGCAAGACCCTGTCCGGTAATCCGATTACCCATAGTCATATGGCAACGAGCATATCCTAGGCGTGTTCTGCTCTGTTTTGTCTATAAATCAAAATCCAACGATTCATTCCATGGTTCAGATCAGGCGTGAGCAACTTTTTTGATAAAAGAGCCAATTTAAATTTTGAAATTGTTTCGCAGGAGGCGCATCAAGTAGTGTAGCATATAGACTTGAGACGACATCTCTGAACAGGAGAACAGAAATACAGCTTTGTTTCCTGTTTAGAATAGCTTGGTGGTTGCTCACCCCTGATTTATACTTTCGTTACAAACAAAAAGCTTTTTTATTATCATTATTTTCAAATGGGCCAAAAATCTCTGGAACTTTGCTGGTTGTCTGGCTTTTGTTTCGTAGTTTAGGAATTGCCAAAAAGTTTTGTTTTCGAAAAAAGGAAAAAGTTCACTCCCGTGTATTTTCCATTAACATTGTTTGGGATCCGGTGCTATCATCGCCTGCGGAAACATCAATAATTGAACAGGATATTTGTTTTCTCCGCGAATCTTTCTTTGAGTTTTTCTTTTTTTTTTCTCACAAATTTGAAACTATGTTTGGAAGGTGAAAAATGAAACAAAAAAAAATCCTCACGAACCGTTATGTAACAATGTTGAAACAAACATTGAATGAAACATGATTCCCTACTTTTCCTTAGGTATTCAGCTTGGTTTCGGTGGTCGCTCCCTCGCTCCCCGTGAACGTTGAAGTGCTAATCGGGCATTCATAAATAATAATAATCATATTTTGATATATCTTTTCTTCGTTTCTCAACCCGTAAATAAAATACAGAGAGAGGGAGAGAGCAACACGGGTAGTTTTTGGTGAAAAAATAAAACAAAACAAAAAATAAAACACAAAAAGCGGAAAACGAAACCATTAAACACAGTGGTACTTGAACACCAAAATCGCCAAAAATAAGAATAACACCAGCAAACCGAAAATGGGAAATCGTGACAAAATCATTTAGATGCCTATTTGGATTGGGCTTGGTGTTTGTGTGTGTGTGTGTCTTTGTCAGTTCTGTAATGATTGTTCCATTTAAAATGAATGATACAATGACTTGTTAACATAACGACAATGCCACACACATTGAAATCTGGTGCTGGTATCCCGGATCCTATCCCAATCCCTATCCTTTATGATCATTACCTGTTCCTCCTTTTATTCAAAAATGACGTAAATAATGATGAAGATGATGATAATGATTGTAATAATAATCTTTCTCTTTATTTTTATCGTTTCTTTGGAATTTGTGGCCAATAATGAACAATAGCAATCTTGGTATGCAAGGAATATCGTTGACCAACAATGAACTGTACCCGACCGATCTGAGCTCATATGAATTGAATTCATTGGGCAATATACAGCAAAATAATGCCGGACCAGGATCATCATCTCCATCCTACATGTTGGTGAATGGGGTTGGTGTTGCTGCACCAGGAACTGTTGGCGATACCAGTTCCAATGGAATCAATTCTGGATTCAATGGTGGCGGCCATAGTATGTTTGGCGGATCTCAACATGGTGTCATGGGTGGGGGTGCCGGTAGCAGCGTATATTTGGATCCAGGATCATCCGAAATGATGATGAACAACAACAATAATAATGAAATGGGCGGCAAATCCAAGAAAAAACTTTATTGTAGCGAATTGAATGGTTTATCCAAAGGTCAAACACAATTGTGCAACCTTTACCAGGATCATATACCGCATATTGGACGAGGTGCTCGTTTAGGTATCAACGAATGCCAATATCAATTCAAGAATCAACGTTGGAATTGTTCCACCGTGGATGATAGCTCTGTGTTTGGCCATGTTCTCAATATTGGTAAGCGTATTTCTTCTTTAGATCTACCTTTTTCCAGCTCTCTATCTCCCTATTTTTGTACAATCTCTGTTTAATCTGTTCCTTTTTTTTCGTTCTCTTTGAACGGACCATTCCTTTGATGTTCAATCTATTTCCTAGTTAATCCATCACATTAGCATTCGGACATATTCGATTCAATGAAAATGTAGCAAATCATTCGAGATTTAAGATTATTTCAAAAACAGAAACATTGTATAAAACATGAAAACGTGACACAATCGCTGGAGAATCATTCCGCTCAATGATCATAATTAACTAGATTTTTTTTTGTTCTTCGCAGAAATTTCCGCCGCTAGTTTTCGTGTATTAGTTAGTTAGTTAGTTTATGTTTATCCTCATTCTGTCTGGCGCCCTTATTATCACTTCACTTCACTCCCTCCCGACGAAATCCGCAAATAATATGACAGATTGATATTCCAAATTTAGTTTGTTCTCCAGTGAAAGTGATATTTGTGTCCAGGAACTACTACTGGATATGTATTTCTATCTCTTTCCTTGTTTTTCGTGGAAAAAAAAAACAAATTTATCACTTTTTCCCGTTGTGCACGGTGATCCAAATATACATGTGTTTTTCTTTTCGAATATTAATAATTATGGTTATAATTATGAATTTCACTTTTCGATTTTTTTTCATTTTGATATATGATTCCTGTTTTTGCGCTCTTCTGTGTTCCCGGATTATTATCATCATCATCATGGTAAAAATAGCTAGCCGAGAATCAGCATTCGCCCACGCCATATCATCCGCCGGAGTTGTATATGCCATTGCCCGGGCTTGTCGTGATGGTCAACTATCACATTGTAGCTGTGGACGTTCGGCTCGTCCAAAATCATTAAATCAGGAATGGATTTGGGGCGGCTGCGGCGATAATCTGGATTATGGTTATCGTTTCTCTCGTAGTTTTATTGATGTTAGAGAGAAAGAAAAAAATGTACCTAAAGGTTCACGTGAATTGGCTCGTAAATTGATGAATTTGCATAATAATGAAGCAGGAAGAAGGGTCAGTGTTGTTCTGCTTTGTTTCTTCACAATAATAATTTCATTACCATTAAATTTAATGTTCATCAAAATGGTGTTGATTTTGAATTTTTTTTCTGTGTTCAATTTCAAATAAATTTGCGCAGGCCGTGATTCGTAAAACAAGAGCCACATGCAAATGTCATGGGGTCAGTGGATCATGTTCAGTGGTCACCTGTTGGCAACAATTACTAAGCTTCAGAGAGGTTAGTGTGATGATTATGGTGATGATGATAATAATAATAATAATAATAATAATAATAAAATTAAAACCACCTGTGCTAAATTGCTATATGATGATTGTATCTATGTCCCGTTCCGAACATGCATCCCGTTATGCATCCCACCCATCCTATTCATTTATTCATTCATTAAGGTCGGAGATTTTCTCAAAGACAAATACGACGGTGCCACCGAGGTACGTTTGAATAAACGTTCCAAATTACAGGTACGACATCCAAGCTATTCAAGACCAACAGCAGAGGATTTGCTCTATATTGATGAATCGCCGGATTATTGCGATCATAATAATAAAACTGGAACCTATGGTACACAAGGAAGATTTTGTAATCGTACTTCAAAAGGTACCGATGGCTGTAATCTGATGTGCTGTGGACGAGGGTAAGTTCTTGTATTTTTTTTTTTGAATTTGGTAGTTGTACGCGCTCTCTCCTTCTCTCCGTATCTTTATTATAATCATCATGGTCATATCTTTTTTTTTACTCGCTTCCTTGCTTGAAACCAAACCCCTTTTTTTCACTACTGTTCGTCGTCATCGTCTTGTTTGGAAACGAAATTTTGGTTGGTCACACCCTCTCATCATCACTGGTGCGATGCATATCTCCTCCCTCATCCCACTCACACGCACACACACACGCGAATAGATATAATACACAAAAAGTTACAGTGAAAGAACGTTGCAATTGTAAATTTCATTGGTGCTGTTATGTTGAATGTAAAACATGTACAAGAACGATTGATTTGTATACGTGCAAATAGAGAAAGCAGAACCGGAAAGAAGATACGAATAGCGGAAACGGAAACTAACTAACAAACTAACAAACAAACAAACAAACAAAAAAAACGGAATACAAATTTAAATAAACCAATTTAAATTTTATGTCACTTGTAACAGACCTATGCTTAGAGGAGACATTGAAATTTTGCTTTAATTGGATCAGACTTACCTGGATACCTGTATTATTATTATTATTATTATTACTATTATTGATTAATTATGATGATTATTAATTATTATCATTATCACCAGTCATATATATTCAAAACGACATAATCGTATGATATAATTTACCGTAACAAGTTTTTTTTTCGGCACATCCGAATATGCGTGTTGATGTGCAAGCGTGTTTCCTCCTGGAACAAATCATCATCAATCATCATCCTCATCATCCTCATCAAACCATTCATCTTTTCCATTGATAATTTTGATTGATTCTTATTCTGATTTTTTTCGCCTCAACGGAAATGGCTGAAAAACTTTGACCAGAAAACCTTGATTAGACACATTATTTGAGAAAACAAATAACGGAACCTTTTTTTTAAACAATCCCAGTGTGTTCTCTCTCTCTCTCTCTTTATACCACTTTCTATCTATCATTCACCTTATTATTCAGAAAAATTCAAATTCGAGCATCAAGCATTGATTCCATATTCAGTTTTGCAAGACATATTTTCGTATCGTTTGGAAAATCCACCGAATCAAGCCTAATGCATTTGGTCACAAAATTTGATTTAGAATTTTGGTTTTATTTTCTCGTTTTCCCTCTGATTTTGGTTATCACATTCACCATAACCATTGATTATGATTATTATTTATTAATTATTGAAATATATCACTTGATTTACAAACAAACAAAAAAAAGATCATTAATTCACAGTTGTTCTGCCACCACCATTCACCAAAGAATCATTGTTTTTTTCCTGATTTGATAAAAATATTAACCCTGTATGGGCCAAATTTTTTTTTTGAATTCAAAAAAATTTGGGTAACGAAAAATTAATAATTATAAACATATGTATGCAAAAAAAAGCAAA
>JAOZJS010000078.1:0-110554 GCA_025882695.1 Amerodectes protonotaria
ACTAGGATCTCTAGTTTTAGGTAAATTTTAAATTTTTATTCTAGCCTAAGCCGTTCGGGACTTATTCCGAAACAAAAGCCGGGACATTTTTTCTTGACAGATTGTATATATACTTTCTCCCTAGCCACAGGTTAATGATCTTGATATTTCGGGAAATTTTATGATGTGGTGATTCTCTCTTTCTTTGATGATGAGAAAATCAATCCACAGCCAAACAACCTGTTCAAATTCACGCACAAAACCATTTGTATTCCTTGAAACCATTGTAAATTATGAAAAAAAAAGTTTAACGTTGTGCAACACCATCATTAGTAAATGATTCGGTTTATGGTTTTCGCAGCACAGCTGTGTTGATGGTGAGGCTACAACGCTAAAAAAGCTGGACAAGTATATTTTTAGCATCTAGATGGAATAACTTAGAAAAAAAACGACACAAAACAAATTAAAACTGGAAACATAAGGCTACCATCCCATCAGCAACCATGGCGAAGCTGATATTGTAAAGTAATGAATAACATTCCTATCTCAGTACAATTGATGCTACTCGTGACTATCTGATTACCACCAGTATCACACAAAATCTAAATGAAAACCTGCCAAATGACCACCGTTCTGGCTAATCAGATTCAGGTTCTATAGTGGAAAGAACAAAACAAAAATCAACTATATTCTGACCTAGATTCATTCTGAAACATTGTTTACAAGGCGTTTCCAAGACAACGTTTCCAACGGATTTTGGATCAAAAAGACACGTTTTGGCCTGAGAAAGAGTTCATTAAGTGAACTTGATTTTTCTCTTTATTTTTTTCAACATTATCATCAAATGAAAAATAAATCTAGCTCATGGTAAAAAGTAGCTTTTTGAAAATTCAAACTCAAACTCATTCAACTTACTCTTTAATGTGGAAAGAAAATTTTTCCGCATCAATTGAAATGAAATGGAAAAAAATATTTAACAACAAGATGCACGATTGATGACAATCTTGATTTGATTATATCAGCATCCAACATGTCTTGGGAAAAGTCAATTTGGCTCAAAAGATAGCGGGTGGTTGAACACAAATGACACACACAGATTGGAGGTGGTGGATAATCATCATCCCCAGTGATAGGTGTTCACCAAGAACTTCAATGCACTATGCATCATGGGGCTTGTGGGGGCAACCGGACATACCAAAAATAATTCAAAGCATCTGAAAGCATCGAGTTGAAGGTATCATTTTGAGTTGAAATGAAAAATATATGCTTTGGCTTTCTAATGAAAATTTCGGGACATCTATGGTCGGTTGGTTGGTTGTTTGGTGATTTGGAAGATAAAAATCATTCATCTTTCATTTGGCTAACTTTTAGTACGTTAACACCAAACAAAAAATTGTGATACAAGGATGGTGCATCAAAGATAGATGCGCTCTGCACAGCAGACACAACAAACAAAAGAAAAATTCAATCAAAACAAATCTTACCGCAGTTGTTGGGCTACAGATTGGAAGCTATTTTTATTTTATTGAAATTTTCCGATGAATATGCTAGGCTAGAAAAGTGTCCAAACAATAAAAAAACGAACTTTTCATATCGCAGATTGATTGAAAACTTCACCTAAGCCTTACATCGGGATGATGTATATTACAAATGGTAAGCGAGGAAAATCTAAGCAAACAGAGCCGAGAAATAACGGTCAAATTTGTTTGTTTGATAAGCGACAAATAGGAAACCGCCAAGAACTCAAAGAACAATGGAAAGAATTTTACCATAAAAATTGTTCCGCTGTTTGGAGAGATTGATAAAACCAATTACATTTAAATCAGAAAAAACCTACGTTATATTACCTAAAGAGTGATCTATATCAGCGACACCATCATCAAGTATCCTAAGACACGTTATTGCTTAAAACCAATATTGAAAACATGAAGATTGTAACAAATCAACTGATGACTGGCTGATGTTTATTTATATTCAAATTCATTCAAAAGAATATCATGTGTTGCACAGGCATACAGACAGACACACGCACGCATAAATGACAAAGCCAGGTGTTTGATTGTAACACACATTTAGGCCAACCATCAATAGATGATACAATCAAATCGAACAATCGAACCTTGGCAACTTGACAAAATTCCAGAAAAAAAACTCAACTCACTCTCAGACTTACTTTGAATTGAATTAAGTTGGATAGGAACAAAAAAAACAACTGGAACGATGTACGCACAACACTGAACAAAGAAACAGATGAGATCACTGGTATTGATATATTGCATTCGGTGGTGGAAAAATGATGAAAATTTAACAACATTGATGTAAAATATGGAATCTAGTCCGTAATTGAAGGTCGATCTGGTGATTGGGCAGTTGGCTTCGGTGAAGATTCAATATCCACATTCCATTCATAATTGCAGATTATAAGATTTTGGTAAAACAAAAATGCGAAATCGCATTCCATCCGACGACGGGAATGTGTGTCGATTGGTATGACAATTTTGAGTGCTGATCAAGCACAATTAATCAATGATGTTGTATGCTTGGTGATTGATTCATTAGTGACCAGTGTATACAATTGCATTGGAAGAGGACACTTACACTGCCAAACAAAAATTGGGCAACAACATAACAAAAAGTACGTGTACGCACGCGTTCGTCCAAACAACGAGTGGCACACACAAGCCGTTTTCAAAAAGCTGGCATCAACGGCTATCCAACGCATAACAATCGAGTTTGTAGTAGAGGCAATCGCACATGCACATCATCGAAAGATAGTGGTAAAAGTTTGAAAAGCTTACGCGCGCGCACGCGCCATGTTTGAATTTTTTTTTTCTTCGAAAATTGAAATCCCAAAGATTTTCTCTTTGGATTTCGGGAGAAAAGCTAATGGCGAATGAAAACAGTAGTTATAACTGATGTGTGATGCTGATGCAGATGATGATGATGATGATCATTTGTTTGGCCGTAGCATACCTGGAAATCATCATCATCATCATCTTGGCAAAACCGGTTGCCATTGTTGAGAGAGATGGATGGAAAAGATGAATTGAGGAGCTATAAAGATGCAAGTGTAGATAATGTTTCCGTTGGAAATTTGTTTTTTGGAGAACAAAAAAGAATTTGGATAGGATCGCAAAGGTGCTTGCAGATGATTGATTGATTGTCGTCGTTGGTCGTATGCTATTATCATCCAATAGGATGTTGGCAAAATGGCGGAAAATTGAGAAGCATTCAAAAATTAGACCAGGAAACAAACGATGGATAATACGCGCACCATATGGGGCCGGGCAAAAGAGTCGCGACTAAAGCGGAAATCAGGATTAAACGATTGAAAGGGTTCCAACAAACACTATTTGAGGCAAATCCTAATTGATATTAAGATGTTTACTTGCCAAGCTAATAAGCTTTGCTTTCCTTAAATTGGCGGCAAAAGAGGAAATAAATGCTGATCGGTCGCACGGCTAAAGTGGCCTAGAATAATGGCGCCTACTTTCAGCAATACATTAATGATTATCTTGGCAGATTAAAAAAGGCGAAAAATCAGGTCATTGTTCATCAATGGTTTATTGAGGAATTGTCTCTGCGTGTGTGTGTGTGTGTGTGTGTGTCCAATATAATTACATGACCAGAAAGATTTCATAAAGATCATTGCAACAAAAAACAATACTATTTACAAAGGACTAAATGTTTGGTCGATTCATTCATTCATTTTTTAAATTCAATTCAAATCAAATCAGTCAATAATCCAAGTTGGACACTTCGAATTTCCTCTCCTCTTGCAAATGTTTAGCCTCATTGATGAGCTGAATGATTCTTTGAATGAGTTGACCACAATCACAATAAACATAACATGGACTTAGATGACGAGGGTATTCGAAACTTTGTTTCCTTCTTGATTGCGTCGTATTGTGGCCGGATGCGGCCGAACCATCACCATGATAGGATACATTAGCAGTGTTGCGGTGTGCTGTTGTGGTTTGACGAAATTCGACAAAATGAAAAATGGCCTGCTCCGCCGAACCATCTTCGATGTTTGATTGAGCCTGGTTCACTGTGTTTGCAATCATCATACTCAAATCTGTACAAGTTGCATGAGTTTTAAGAAAATATTGACCATCTTGTAAGCTCATTTGATGGTAATTACATTCTTCAAAATGTTCCAATGGTAAAATCTGCAACTGTTGAATGGGACAATTGGTTAGGATTAGATCTTGCTGTCGTCGATGCAATGCACTCTCTTCTCCGCAAACGAAATCATCATCTTCCGGTGGCAGATGACATTTTTTGATGGGCGCGTGAAAAAAATACAAGCGTTCAGTGGTCAACAAAACAAAATGTCGATCAGACATTGCAAACACATGGACAAATTGTTCACCGTATTCGCGTTGTGAACCAAAATCGGCGGTATTATAGAACCTAGATTGCCATTGAGATTGCTGCCACTGGTATCGAGTCAGTCGGCCATCAATGGTCAAGGTTCGAGGCAAACGGACACGTCTAACCTGACGTCCATTGATACCGAAACAGGCTTTACGGCTACTATCCCGAACAGCGGTAGCAGCTTCCGAAGCAAAATCCAACATTCCCACTGCTGGCTTGGTAAATGTTCCTAGCACACCTTTGCTCAGTCCCGAGAGAAATCCGGTAACGCCACCGTGGTTGACGATTCCATCATAAGTTTGAGTGATAACACTTGTTATACCACCGAGTATACCATGGGCTAACCCAAATGCACCGACAACCAGATGAGATCGTTGGCCTCCGATACCTCCGGTTTGTTGTTTTATCTTTCTACGGATCTCCTGATGTCGATCGTCCATGGTAACAAATCCCAAAGATTCGGAAAGAACCGAAGTGACTTTAGCAGTTGAATCGGATATTCCATGGGTGACATTCATGATCAAACCCCGAAAGCTACCATCGTTGTACAACTCGTTGATTCCTTCAATGACGTTGTTGATGAAACCAACCGGATTGCCCAAAAAATCCACTGTTCCAAGAATTTTGGCTGCTTGACTTCTCAGCTCACTACGGTAGTGTTCATGAATTGAATCCTGAAGAAATTTTCTGGTCATCAAACTGTAAACCTTATGGAATGGCTTCAACTGAATCAAAGCTTCTTCAAATCTGATCAACTTGATGCCAGCTTTCTTTTTCAATTCGTGTAGATAACCGGAAACAACGGATTTGGTCGAAGTGAACACCGATAGTTTGATTCTTTGTAACTGAATTAAAAGATAGGCGAAAAAGTATTGTACAGAACGCGACAAAGAACTGGAAATAACGTTGCCCGATGTGTGATATAGTAATGCTGAATTGGATCCGGCCACAGTACTGCTGCTTATTTCATCCATTTCCGAGTCTACTGGGTCATAATTGATGTATTCCAATAATTTCAGCAAAACCAATTCTTCAATGTTCATTACCAAATCATTGATACTTATTTGGAGACTCTGCAGGAGAAAACAAACAAAGGAAAATCAAATCAAAGATCAATTTGATTCAACAGGTCCATGCCCAAACACCTTGAATACCTTAAAAACGTTGATCTCCACATCCGGAATGAACAGCTTGTGCAGATTGAATGTTATTGCTGGCCTTTCATTAGCCGAAATTCTCCCGTGGTAGTTAGACGATGATTGCTGTGTTTGTACATGCGAGGGAGATTCAGAGCATTCCAAATTGGTCACGTACAAAACCACTTCCTTCTCACAATGCAACAGTTGATTGTCCACTTGGAAATCTTCCACCACACAATTCAAACGACATTCCAGTGGATTGCAAAGCAATTCCAAAATGATCTTGCGCATGAATAAAAATACAATCTCTTCATTACTACGGGAAATGATCGAAATCCCGACTGAATCCATCTGAAGATTCAATTCAAGCTCAGTTTTATTCAAGAATCGCATTAAGAATGATTGCGATGATTCGGTTTGCTGATGACAACCGTTGCGCGCCAGCAGAGCATCCTGGCCAAATTGGCCTGTGATCAAGTTATGATTGGGGGTGTATTGAACCAAATTCAAATGGCGACTATTAGCGGTGAGTTGATTGTCCTTGATTCTTAGAACCCGACTGGGGCCATCGGCCAAAATGGATACATTCAAAACACCAGATCCTTTTCGCATTTTTTGCTTGATTACTGCTTGTTCTTTAGGTATAGTGGCTTTGGTCACTGAAGATTCGGGTGGACCAAAAGCAATAACAGCCATAGCCCCAACTTGAAATACACCATCGACGCTATTAGATTTTGGATCTATGGCCAAAGGTTGAACGAACATGTTCCAATACTTCAAACAACGAAGGCGGCCATCTTCTGTAAACTGCCAAGTTTGAGTGGATGAACGAGAAGGATTCATTTGACGAACAGCCAACGGTATCGAAGTTACTGTTTGGTTTGGGCTCAACATCAGCTCATCATCCATCACATCCAATACCATCAATGTAGAAGGTGAATGGCTGAATTTTACTTCGGCAAAACCAATATCCTGAAAACCTGGTGGTTCAAGCGGCGGAGAGGTTCCTTCATGGATCAAATGATTGTTGGAATCTTGACGCCACAATTGAGAACGTTTTCCTCGTTCTTTCCGGCCCAAAACTATTGGTTTGGGTGTCGGTTCGCAGCTTCTTATCGCCATTGTGGTCGTACTATTTTCATTCAGGTAATAATCAGGAACGTCCAACACCAACATTTTGCATTTAGTCTCATTTTCCATAAAGCTAAGATCGGGGGCAGAAACCATCATGTAGAGAAGTTGATGGAAATCATCATCATAATCCAGAAAATGATTGTTGTTGGTCCCATTGCTAGCAAATTGATTGCAATGAGAGAATGTTTCTTCAAAAGCCAAATAATAGAAATTATCATAGGTCAAGGTGTTGCCCGGTGCAAATGAATTCAGATCATAGGTGGATGTTGAACCACCTGGAGCACAAACAGTCAAGTGGGCAGGTTTGCTAGGCTCATCCAGAGCATAAGGCACCGAACAGTTTGGTCGAACCATGGTCCGATGCGGAGATCCCGCTTGATAAAACTCGATGGCAACTTGGGAAAAATTCTCCACTCGTATCGGTGGAGGAAGACTGTTGGCATCTGTGAACACAATGAAATAGGTAGCATTCTGAAGCAAAATTTCCACCCGAATGAAATTGGAATGACCCATATCATCACGGATGTTCAGGTGAAACGAAACCGATGGTTCCGAACCAACATCAAAACAACCAGACCAAAGACAATCAATGAGCGAGCCAATTTTCACGCACAACATTTTAGGCTTGTCTGCTGCGGGCCAATGAAATGGCATATTCGATTTGGGCAAAGCGGAAATGATGGGCGATTTGCTTGTGGGCCTCCTATCGTCCGTATTTGAAGCAGCCTCATCGTTTTTGATTCGATTTTTCACCGGACTAGACATGTGTGATGGGTTGAATAAGCTATTAGAATCATTTGGAATCGACTGATAATGGTTGAAGCCATCTGTTGCTGTGAATGCAGAAGATGATGCCCCCCCTTTCGAACGAACCGGCTCTATCAAACACTTTTGAGCAAATTCCAATTTGAAACTGGTCAGATTTTCAATCTGAAATCTGGGAGCAATGGTCACAATTTTGGTCTGACTGTAGCGATCTCTTCCTTGCCGGATATCGATTCCAAATTCATAGATTTTTTCTTTTGCCACACTTTGACCAACATCATCGGTATATTCTGTGACCCGAAGTCTTCGGTAAAAGGTACCTTTTTCCAAACAGAACAAATTACACCAACGGGGAGCCATGTTGGGCAACATACGTCCCAAACGCATGATACAATATTGTAATCTATCTTGGTCGGCAAAGCTAAACAACAGTGGTGAAATACTACGGGCCCTTTCGTGCTCTTCGCACTGGCCGGCCGCTTCCTCAATAACATTGCTATTATCTGCTTGAGCAAACACCAGCGGCAATCCACTTCTGTTGACGATCCAATACGGAGCGTAAATGGTAATGGACATGGCATTGGATGGTTTCGGGCTACCAGATTGTACGGCCACATGAGCATTCAGGACCAATGTACGATTACGTGCATCGTACATATCAATGTGGGTTTGGTAATTTTTAATGGCGCCCGGTTCCACGTTCAGTGCTCGACAATGAGGAAATTGCTCCATTTGGAATTCAATACTGAATGATTCTAATGGTGAAATGTAGTGAACAGAATGATCATCACCAGGTTTGATTGTCCCGGCCGTGGCAACGGAGTTTGAATTATTGCTATTCAAGCTATTGTTGGTGTGGTGATTCTGGATAATCTTGAATCTCAACTCGAACGGAAGTCGATTGGCCAATTTCAGCGGTGGCAATAAAGTTATGGTGTGAGAGGGTAAGGTCTGCAATGGTGAAGTTTTCAATCTAAAAATATCCCTGGATTCAATCAAAGCTCCGATGGAATTGCGCTGAACCAACACAGAAACCACATATGGCTGAGATTTTGAATAGGATCCATGCTGGGTGTGTGTTATCGGCGTGCAAATTTGCAATGAACAATCCAGTTCTTCAAATTTACGCACATGGTTCCAATGGATATAGGTGGAACAAGCTCCAATACCCAAATCACAAGGACGAAGCTGTATCCGAGCATAGAGCAAGTCCAAAGGAACCGGAAACACCCCATCAGGACGAATCATGTAAGATGTTCGAACATCCGATATGGCCGTGTTGATGAATTTCAATTCTACAGTTTTAGTGGTACGATTGGTGACCACCAGCGATGAACGAACCGTGATCAATTTGATCGCGCTAGATTGAAGACATATTTCAAACACCAGAATGGCAGACTGATTGTTGTAACGCTGCGAAACAATATGACGAATGAATGTGCCTTCTCGTTCAATGGACAATGGAAAAGTGGCTTTCCAGCCTTCGATTTTCACATAAATCTTCAGCGGACTTTTAGCCGAAGAGGATGATGCCGAAATTCTACCTCTGGGCGCGCCAACAGCACGAGCATGATTCCGGTGCTCCAGCATAGTTAAATCCTGATTCGGTGGTTGGAAAAGATCCACACAATCGAAATAAACCACATTATCTGTTTCAACATCCAAAACTGATTTCAAATCACAGGGCGTTTGCAAATCCGGAGCTTTTCCCGTAGCGAACATTTTGTTGGAATTACAAACGAACATTTGCAATTGGGTGCCGGTTTCATTCTTCAATGCAAACGGTATGAAAGGATGCCGTTGGCGAAAGGCCCTTTGATCCATTGGCAGGGACATAAAGTTTTCAATATCCTGCCACCATGAATTGTGAACCTTTTCAACCAAATCCAACATGGTTCTTGAAACATTCAAATTCAACATTCTTTTGACATCAATCTTGAGGGCCAATTTTTGTCTTGCCACCGAGATACGATTGTTTGAGGTCATCGTTGCCGGGTTAAGCATGGACTTTAGATGACATCTAGGCTCATGGTGCTTCCAAGAAAAGGCCAACTGGCAATTTTCTACGAATGGTTCCCAACCGGAAAGATGAGAATTGTAATAATCACAATAAAAATTGGTCTGGGCATGTGCCTCTATAGCAGGCGAAGATTTGTAGTATTGCATCAATCTAAAATCTGTTACACCTAATTCCAATAATGGTAAATCCAATTGATTGCAATCATCAATGATTCGTATGGACCCATTCAAAATTTTGATCTCAACCACCGACAACATTGACAACAATAGATTAGATTGGCGATCCTTTTTTCGCGAATCTTTTCGCTTTCCACCACTAGATTGATTCTTATAAATTTGTTGATGACCATTGTCCATGACATTGGATGATTCACCTGAAGCGGTTGTGGTGGCCAAACCATCGACGGTCGATACAGAAGTGCACTGTGAATGATTATCGTCTGAAGATTGATTGTTTAATCCCAGTTCGCTCCATGTATCGCTGGACATGGCTAAATCCGGTGACTTTCTTGGTTTTTGACCAATGCTGCCATTGTTGGCATCACCGCTGCTCAACAGGTATGCAGCCTCGATTATATCACCATTCTTCAAAACAAGTGCTTGAATACTGTCACTTAGGTCAAATCCAAGATCCAGGAGATTATTCAATCTGCATCGAAATTCTTCCGCATCGAATCCCATGTTGGACAAGGCGATTTGTTGCAACATTTCCGTCATTTCCTCCGATTCATTCAAAGTAGTCAAAGTTTCGTTTGGATGATTGGCATCCAGATTTTGTGCTTCTAGGGCAACGTATGGAGCCGGTTCGGCATCAGTCAAAGTGTTAAGTATGTGCCAGAAAATCAACAAATCTGTATAGGAAAATCGAACATCGATGGACGAGATTTCCACTGAAAGAACCATTTCGGGCTTTGTTTTTCGAAGCTTATCACGACGCAGCAACTGATGTCCTGATGCAAGGTGCGCATTTGCGGTAAGCGTTTCCGTTTGACACAAGTGCTGACGAATGGAAAACTTTTTCGGCAACACCAAAGGATCAATGGAATTGACCGAACTGATCAAATTAAGTCCATCAACTATGTAGGAAGAAGAAGCAACAAGTGCATTGGGTTCCGGTGATCTTTTCATCTTGCTGCTCAAAACCGGATCAAATGTGGATGAAAGCAGAACTTTACGCTCAAGAACGATTTCAATTATTGTTTTTTGCAAAATGGGAACAGCAAATAGATCACAGTTGTATAATTCCTGAACGCTAAGTCGAAATTCTGGTTCATCACCATCAGATTTAATTGATTGGCTGAAATTTTTCAAACAATTCAACGAATAGACACTAAGATCTCGAATCTCAGCATTATAAGAATTGTTCAGGTGAGTTGCCTGCCCTGATTGATTGAATGATCGGATGGCCAGCTTTCTTTGGGGCACTCTAATTTGAGTCGGGGGGCCAACAGAACATATGTCTGATGAATGATTATGATTGTTGAGCAACATATGACCTAGATGAAAAACCACAACTTCATGGCTACATGGTGAAATCGGGAATATTAACACCGGCGATCGGATGAATATGTTTAGCTTTAAATTTTCAACAAACGGATTAAACACAGCAGAATGTGCTTTTGCTTTTTTCTTGGATGCAACTTTTAGCTTTGAAATTTTACTCATTCTGTCTTTGCCGTTTAACGATGAATCGGGAAGCAACAGTTTGGGGGATGAATTTCCATGAACAATTTCCGAAGATGGCAAATCGGCTTCATTACTGCTATCATTGGCAGCGGAAACTATACCGCGAAAAACTTCTGTGGTGGCTGCTTTAACTCGTTCTTTGAAAGCCCGAGAAAAGTGCGCTTCCAGTACATCGCTGAAACATTTTTGACATGAAGACAGTTCATAGACCAGCAAGCCCGAATGTACGTAGCAAAAAGAAGCCATCTCCACATTGACTCTAAGTACATTTTCATTCATTTGTCTGCACAATGAAAACATGAAAGCTTTTTCCACTGGTTCCCGTGCCGATTGGACAGAATCCTGTTCGCTACTGCTATTGCTTCTGGTACCGATGGACAAAACGCGCTTGTGTTTGTTCACTTTGGGCGCAGTGATCAAATCCAACAGTTCTAAGGACTCTAATTTCGAATCGATGCTAATCAAATCGTTGCTAAAGCAAAACTGAAGCCCACAACCTGTCAATTGAGCAGTGGCTAATTTTTGCATCATTTCCGTATCACTTATGATGGCATCATCTGTCCGTAATAAGGTTAAATTTAAGTTCTGACATTCAAAATTTAGGTCCAATTGCAATTGATTCAATTCGTTTTGAGTGAGAAACATTGTTTTATTTGTTTGCTGTTGGCCATCCGGAACATTGGCCATTTCCATACCACCAACACTACGATGATGGCAACTGCATGAATATGCATGGGGATTGGTAACGTCTATGCCAATTTTCATTTGATTAAATTCGAATTCCAATAATAGATTACCTTGGTGCTCTTGTTTGTTGGGCAAAAAAGTTGCAGATGAAGCTGAAACAAAAGTTTGGTCGTTTAGTTGTTGGTTGTTTTCTTGTTCATCCGAACTGAACGCGATCAATTGAAATGAAGAATTGTGAATTTGGAAATTAAATTGACAATAAATTGCGTCTCTTGTCAAGAATATATCTTCAGGGGTGGCCATAGAATTGGTCAACGATTGAGAAGAACCGTTGCGGCGATGCTTGGATTTTTTGTTTGAATCAAAATCTTTCTCGATCGTTTCCGTCGTTGGATTATTGCTGTCTACAGAAGCTATCGGTGTTGATTGTTGATGGACTGGTGATTCATCTGAATCGTCGGCCTTATATTGAAAGTTTTCATACAAATTCGACAAAACATTATATGGCAAGAACCAATAACCGGAGGATTGTTTAGGTTTCTGTTCAGTGTTTGCAGGTAAAACATTATCCGAAAAAGATTCTGTATGATTCATCTGTTTTTTCAAGATTCGGTCTGCTTTCCAAAATACAATTTCTCTGATGGAACACAGTTCATCCAAGGTGAACTCATTTTCCACACGATCTTTAACATACCGCATCTCTTTAGTGAAACATTCCGGGTAGATCAGATAGTGCAGATATGCACGATGATAAGCAACGACATCTCTTGAACGGCTCAATATGAAATGCCAATTGAATCGTTGCCTTCGATGGCGATACTCTTCCAGATTGGCGTTGACAGCGAAATGCCACCAAATTTTCGGATCAAATTCATACCGAACAGAGTTTTCATTGACATCAGATTCCTGTTGATTGGGTTCCAAATCTGTTGTCTCTCCTTCTTGTAAATTGGCCGGCTGCTGTTGAGGCTGTCTTTTTGATGACCTCCGTTCGCCTTTCGGGTGAATCATTGGACGCCACTTTCGATATCGCCACAGTGTTTTCTGCGTTTGAAACGCCAAACTCCAATCCAACAGGTGTTTGTATTGGATCGCGGTCATCATGATGGGCACTCGCTCTAGTTGCACATCAATCACAGTTCGAGGTTGCCAGCAAGATTTCAATGACATTTCTGAGCAATTTCTCTTTAAATAACATTTACCATTGACCGGTGCAACCAAATAACCATGCTCTACTGGCATCTCTTTGCGATTCAAGTTTCGATCTAACGTTTGTCGCATTAAATCAATCATCTGATCAAAAGGGATCTTATTCGAACCAAACATCATTGTTTCCGTATCCATATAACAACTAAATGATTCCAATTCAATGAGTTTGAATAGGAAATTATCACTAGATTGTTGATTATGTCCAGTAGCTGTTCTGGTGACGAATTTTGGCTGCCAATTCTCATCAGTTGAACAAATGGTTAGGCTACGGATGACTACGCCAGTAGCGAACGGACATCCAGGAATGGTAGAATAATCTTCATAACGAATGTGAATGGAACTGATCTTCAGATGAATATTCATCAAAACATTGTTGATGAATGAAGAGCCATAATTAAGCCAAGAAGAATAGGATGATGAATAGTAAGATGATGGTTCTGTGAGATCTTCATCGTGCAATGCTTTCCATCGCTGTTCCATCGTATCCAATTGGGATAGTTTAAATTCTTGTTGAGCTCTGTTTTCTTCTTCTTCATTGTACTGTATAATTTGTAAATTATCCCCCCTTTTAAGACTAGTTTGTTTAAAATGATTTTTTCATAACTTACATCAAAATTTGTGATTGGCTTTATAATCAGAAATAGATCTTCAATGGTGATCACCAATGGTTCGGAAGTGAATGAATGCCAACTGGGAAATTTTATGGAAATTTTCCCTATGAAACCTGGCGGATAATTCGAGTAAACAACAAAAATAAACACTCGGATACCATAAAAATCACAGCATGGACTTACCAGTTTTGGCTTCCAGGGGTAAACCCAAATACTTGATCAAATCACGTTTTAATGGCAAATGTTCTAGTTCGATTTCACCTTTTTGAAGTGACATACGAAGTTGATGTGTATTAACATTGCCAAAATGATCACCGATATATGTGTTCAAAATCCAGGCTGCGAAACTTTCCAACATTGTTGCGAATATAAGAAGTTGTTCTACAAATTATTTCTTGGAATATCGATAAACTTGATTCTCAATTCAAAAAGTTGATTGAGATACGAAACTGAAACAACGAATTTCATCATGCTAAGGATGATGATTATTTTGATTGAAAACTCAGTGTATTGAAATTTATTCACAAACCTTTGAAGATATGTTGATTCTCACAAAACAGATTCAGAACATTTTTCTAACAAGTGTATTCGATGCCAAAAATCACATTTCACAATGAATGAACCCAGGCATTCTATCACAGAAGTATTTGTGAAAATAATTCGTTGGTGGAGTTCAGCTTTGTTGGGTTTTGGCACGCTTTATCTTTAACACAATATAAGGTAAACACGGTTTTATTGCTAGACGTAATTCAAAAGCAAACTATCGGCATTTGAATCTAGATGATATAATTGTAGATCGAAAATTCTTCAAGAATTAGGATTCAAGAATATAAAACTTTGAAAGGTTATTTGGAAGAAGATGTAGATGCTGGTTGCATGTCGAAATGTTGGGCAAACATGGCCTTTAGCAAAAATATTGTACGCACACATCACAGCATCAACTTTGCATCAGAAACATGCGCATGCGTACTCAGAATATTCACGTGCACCTTCATAAACAATGGATTGCTTGAAAGAGGGAAATACTCATGTCCATCAACGATTTTTCAGTAACAACATAAGCAGCAAGCATTTTTCAAATGCTTGTCCGCCGAAATTGATTCTGTCCCAAAATGCATCAATTCGATTTCGGCGATTTTGATGCGGAAGGCTTGATTAATTTATTGAGAAAAGAACGTGATAAATTGATACAGCGGTTACAGCTTGAATCGGCCATATTCTTGTGTGACAAAATAATCGCATTGAAAGGAATGAATCCAGAAGATGGTCTTCGTTTGGCACATTGTATTTACCTGTCCAAACAATACCAAAGAGCAGCGCACATCATCCAACATAATCGTTTGCATGAAAACGATGTTAAATGCTGCATACTTCTTGCCAAATGTTTGGTAAGTATTTCCATTGTTCCGATTTCAATGGTTGATCAAGAGGCTTTCTTGGGATTCCCAGATGAAAATCAAGAAATTTAAAGAAGCTTTGAATTGCATCAATGCTTGTATCAAGACCAATTTTGAGGAAAAGGTTTGAAATGATGAAACACTTGATCGTAATGTCATCTTACTGGATATTATTCCTTAATCTTAGTGGAAAGTACCCTTGTTGGTATTGAAAGGTAGTGCCCACGAAGCCATTGATAATCGTGTCGATGCCAAAAATTCATTTACACAAGCGTTAGAATCGAATTTCTGTTGTTATGAAGCATTTTCGGCTATTGCCCGTCATCATATGACATCGAAAAGTGAAGGTTGGTACATTTAATGACCCTTTGTCGAACGTCTGCTTATTGTTTTTTTCTATTTTAGAGCTAGATATATTATTTAAATCAATTCAAATGAGCAGATCAGATGAAACAAAAACTACCCAAAGTTTCATGATTGACTTTATGATTTTTTTCTATTACACTCAGCTGAAAAAGGTGAATAATCTTTCTTGTTTGCAAATTTGAATTGAACTTATTTTGATCGATTTAGTATGATAAACCCGATAATTTAATTGTGCCTGATCCATTCGGTATTTTTTCCAACAACGACGATTATCTGGTTGCGTTGGCCGAAAGACATTTTTATAATTTCGAATTGGTTCAAGCTTTGGACATAACCACTGGTATCATTGGAAAAGATCCACATAATTATGAATGTTTGGAAATTCATATTTCGTGTCTACTTGCTCTTGAAAAATCAATCGGTTAGTCAAAATGAAAATTTTTTTTTGGTTTTTAAACACTTTTTTCTTATTACCGATCTAGAATTGTTTAAATTATCACAGAACTTGATTGATTTATATCCGGAACATGAGGTAATTTGAATGATTGGTGATTGGTTTTTGATTCGAATTGTTAATCCAATACCTCTCTAGATATCCTGGTTCGCGTTGGGTTGTTACTATCATTTGATCAAAAAGAAAGAGCTCTCTCGAAGATATCTGCTGAAAGCGGTAACATTGAACAATATATTCGCTCCAGCTTGGTTATTATATGGCCAATCATTTTCTGATGATGGAGAGCATGATCAAGTGCTAGCTGCTTATTTCAAAGCCTCTCACTTGATGCCCGGTTGTCATTTGCCATTGTTGTATATTGGTGTGGAATACGCTCGAACTGATAATCATAAATTGGGCGAGAAATTCATGATGAAAGCACTATCAATAGCGCCAGAAGATCCATTGGTATTGCATGAATTAAGTGTCACGGCATTCCATTCGGACGAGTAAGTTGGAATAAAAGATTCTTAAATTCTTTTGCTAAAACGATTATACATCACACAGACTGCTGAAAGCGGACCGTTTTTTGCGTCAAGCTTTAAAAGCTGTAAACTATAAACCTGAAAAAGATAGTCTTGATTTTCAGCGTTTTCCCGTACAATTTCAACCATTGTTCAATAACATGGGGCATATCCTGAGAAAATTGGGACGTAACACCGAGGCCATCAAATATTTTCAACGTTCACTGTCATTATTACCAAACGATCCGTCTACATATTCATCGATTGGATTGGTCTATTGTATGTTGGATAAATATTATGAAGCTGTGGAAAATCTCGATAATGTAAGCGAAAATTTTACCATTAGTTATCAGTCAGAAAGCCATAAGTACAATTTTTCCTAGGCATATGGGCTGAATAGGCTTTTCAAACGTGATGATCCAACCAAAGAACTGCTGGAGGATGCCTTAAAATACTATCCAGATAATTTGAAATTGTTTCCACGTGATTTGAACAAAAATTGTAGCAAGCCTTTAAGATGGACGGATGAAGAAATTGAAGCCCAACGTAAATCAGTTAAAAATTTAATTTCCGAAAGTACTAATAACACGAATGAAGGAAAGAATGATGAAAATGATAGATCTTGGATAATGGATGATTCATCTTTGAATCAATCTTTACGAATTTAGCTTGACTGTGATTTTTTTAAAAATCTCAAATCAATTCAAATTCCATACCAAAGACTATAAATTTCAAAATTCAAAAAAAAATTACGTTACGTCTTTTACGTGCAGCTCAAAGGCGTGTTTTCTGCGCTCGAGATTATTGTTTTTTCTCATTGAGTTTGGTGTAATTTGTTGTAATTCTGAATCATCTTCAAGATGAATAATCATGTTATACGAAAGAAAAATGCTGTGCTGGATCCAGTGTTGGAAATCAGTTCCACCGAATGTCTTCAAGATGTGACTCTCTTGCCTGGTGAAAAGATTGATACTGACATAAATGAACGTGAAGTTACACTTTGTTGTCCATATGAAGGCGAAATTCGTGGTCATCTTTTTCTGACCAATTTTCGGCTTTACTTCAAACCGGATAATGAAAAAGATACACCAAAAGGAAAAATCGTTCAGGTACCGTTGTGTTCAATCAATAAGATTGAAAAATTTGGTGGTGCCAACACCAAAGGAGCCTATGGTTATGGAATAAATATCATTTGTAAAGATATTCGAACACTGAAATTTGCTCATAGCACCGAAAATCATTCAAGAAGAGATGTTTTCGAGAAACTAAAACAGTATGCCTTCCCATTAACCTATAATTCCGGTAAAAAATTGTTTTGTTTTGAATTCAAAGTAAGTAAATTTAATAAAATTCGCTAAATATTAAAAGTGTCATGTGTTTTGTTATTGATAGCAAACATTTCCTATTGATGGTTGGTCTGTGTTTGAACCAATGACCGAATTCAAACGCATGAATTTACCAAATGAATCGTGGAAAATCACCAAGATTAATGATAAATACAAATTATGTGATACATATCCAGCAATATTGGTAGTTCCTCAAGCCGCCACCGATTCCGATTTGAATGCTGTTGCGGCGTTTCGAAGTCGTCAACGATTACCAGTGTTGAGCTGGATCCATCAAGAATCTCAAGCCAGCATTGTCCGTTGCAGTCAACCATTGACCGGTATCAGTGGCCAACGTTGTGCTGAAGATGAAAAATACATTCAAATGATCATGGATGCTAATGCACAATCGCATAAGATATTTATCATGGATGCCCGACCTCAAACCAATGCCATGGCCAATAGAACACGTGGTGGTGGACTGGAAAATGAACATTTATATAACAATGCTGAGATACAATTTTTAGGAATTGCTTCCATACATCCAATGCGAGAAAGTTTACGAAAATTGAGTGAATTGTGTTTTCCAGGCACTATCGATGATTCACAATTCATGACTGAATTGGATAAAACGCAATGGTTGAAACATATTCAGGTGATTTTGAGTGGCGCGGTTCGAGTTGTGGACAAGATAGAATATCAAAAAACATCTGTGGTTGTTCACTGTAGCGATGGTTGGGATCGTACATCTCAATTGACCAGTTTGGCCATGTTGATGCTTGATCCGCACTATCGGACACTTGAAGGATTTCAAGTTTTGATCGAAAAAGAATGGCTTAGTTTTGGGCACAAATTTGCTCAAAGACTAGGACACGGTGAAGATAAAGCTTCGGATGATAATCGTTCACCAGTGTTTCTACAATGGCTTGATTGCGTTTGGCAAATGCAGCGACAATTTCCAACCGCTTTTGAATTCAATGAAACATTATTAATTTTTATCGCTGATCACATGTATTCTTGTTTGTTTGGAACATTTTTGGCCAATTCTGAATTGGTGAGAAAGCGTGATGGAATACCGCACAAAACCAAATCAATTTGGTCCATGGTGAACTCTTCTAAGGAGAATTTTCTGAATGCTTGCTATACTGCCGCAACAACACCCTACACTATTTCGATAGCTGCCTCACCATCTCGTGATTATGTGATTGTACCAAGATGTGGTGCACCATTCATTCAATTATGGACCGCATATTTTTGCCGCTGGAACATTAATATTGCACCGCAATCCGTTCACCAAATTCAGCTTCGAAACATTGAATTGTTGGCCATACGCGGTACATTGCAAAAGAAAGCAGAAGAATTGCAAAAAAAATTGCAAAGTAAATATTCAAGACAAAGCAATGCTGTATCCAATGCTCATAATTCATCTGGGCCATCTTCACCGAACAATTCACAATTGACCAACACAAATCCTAATGCTCGTGTGGTCAATGTTTGATTATTATGTTTGTTATAATCAAAAGGTAATTCAATTTTATGCAATGATTTTAAGAGGCGACCTGTTGGAATGTCCTTGAAACCAAGCTAGCTAACAAAAAAACAGAATGATGAAGATATTAATCCAAAATTGATTGTGATTGGATTTCATTCGATCGCAATAAGATTATTTGTCTAATCTTCTCTCTGATTAACAGTTTTTTTTGTTTATGCCAAATTTTTATCTTGGATGTATGCAAAAAATATAACATTTCCATGGTCTAACCCATAATGCTTCTGTTTTATGTTTCGAAAATCATCTCAACCTAGGTTTTTTCCATGGCCATCATCAAGGTTGTACACCAACCAACCATTCCGATTTGATCAATGAAAACAGTATTATAGAATAAGAGCCAAAATACTAATTGCAGACTATTGATGCAAGGATTGATACCATTAAAACCAGTGGATTCGGATGATCAAAGTCACGATGGCCAAATAGCCAAGAGCATCTGCCGAATATT
Organism: Amerodectes protonotaria; assembly: GCA_025882695.1. NCBI lineage: Eukaryota > Metazoa > Arthropoda > Arachnida > Sarcoptiformes > Proctophyllodidae > Amerodectes > Amerodectes protonotaria. The sequence continues at coordinate 19,655 of JAOZJS010000078.1, forward strand.
TGTTTGGTTGTAAAAAATTGATAAAGTCCGCAAGATTGATTTCGCACGAAAAAAATCTTATTTTGTTAAAGCATGTTATTTCCAAGATTTGGCTTTTTGGTTTCAAACAGATTGAACGGATTGAATATTAATAAATGATGATGATTGCAAGGGAAATTTTGTTTGAAAGATTTATTCTTAAGCGGAATCATATTAATACGATCATGTGATTTCGAATGATCTAAATAATGTTAATAATTATAATAAATATCAAAATGGTCTTTGTGGTCATGTATTTCCGGTTTTGTGTCCACAAGATCTTTTGCGAGCAACATCATCATGTGGGAGGTGTGGATTATGGTTGCACTGAGATTAGCTTTGAAATTTTATTGAAAAAAAATTTCTGGCTTTGGTTTTGTTTCCCGACCAAATTAGAAATCAAAGATAAAAACTCAATAATTATAGTTATTATGATGATTATGGTAATTAGCGTGATTAAATAATTATAATAATAACTTCACATATTGGTGAATTGAAACGAGAGAAACAAAAATATAAGAAAACGAACGAAAATCAAATGGATTAGATAATGGATTTGGAATGTATTCGATCCACGCGTACTTGCTTTGGTTAGATTTGTTTTTTTTTGTGAATTATTAGTGAATCTTCTTTCCTCAGAATTCAGAATCAGATCAAAAGGGACGGGGCGTTTCGACGTAATTCTTTTTTTATGCTACCCCACACAAAAGACTAGAGAAAAAAGGTTGCTTGCGGAAGAAAAGAGACCATTTTGGGTTCAATGGTTTGATTTGGGCGTGGGTGTATGTTAGGAGTGTCTTCTAAGATTCTGGACAAGTGAAATGTGCAGGTGTGTGTAGGTGTGTGTGCGTGTGTGTAGGTTCTGGCTGATGGATCTCTTTCTCACACAAGTTTGTTGATCATAGTTAAATATTGTGCATGTGGTTCAGTGTTTGTTTGTTTGTCGAATCTATGTTTTCGTTTTGTTTTCGGTTATCTTTTCCCCTTTGGTACCATATTCATATTCATTTGTATGGCACTTTCTCCAGAACATTATCATCACCGTCTCTTGAATTGGAAATGCTGGCCGGTAATTTACTGCTGCTTGGAGCCCATAACGGATCCGATCTTCGGCCAAATCTGAGTCTAAGTTCCATTCGGAATCAAGGAACAAACAAACATTAATAAGAAAATCATAACCTCAAAAACAAACAAGGCGACCAAAGATCGCTGGTATGATGATTCATTTACCTTAGTGTCGGTGAACGACCACCTTTACGTTCCATTTGATGTACGAATGGATTCGGATTCTCTTGCCTCAGCAATATTTCGTATAAATCACGCAAGTCTAATGCGAACGGAAATAGGAAAAATAGGAACAAAAAGCAAAGAAAAGATTAGCGCCAGATGCTTGGATGATAAAAATAAGGATGTCTTTGCTTCGTCATTCAAATTAACTTAATTACATGCAACCAAAAAATTAAGCGAATCCTTGCATACATCATCATCATCATCATCCCCACCGTCATCGTTCCCGAGCTGATAAGAAGATTAAGAAGAAACGGAAAAGGATTCGGATTAACTTGTTTGTTTGTCTGTCGATCTATAGAAGATAATGATGGATTTTTCCTGAACCCGAGAGACTCGAGATCCCAAAAAACCTTAGAGACCGAGACAAGTTAGGGTTACAAAATAAAAGAAGAAAAAAAATTGAAAAGTTGGTTTTTTATTTCTCCGACGAATTCGAATCGGTTAGCGAATCGCAAGTAATGAACCATTTTGTAATGAATCAATTTATTATTGTTGTTTGGTTTGTTTGTTTTGCTGCCGATCATCGGGAAATAATGATGATGGTTGTAGGATGACGGTGGTGATGGTGGTGATGATGGTGGTGGTGGTGGTAGTGTTGGATAATAACAATAATGATGATAATGATGAAAAATGATACCAACATTAATATTAACAATTGAATTCATTGTTGGCAGTTGGAATTCAATGGGAATCTTTAACATCAACATAATATTGGTAATGGTTTTCGGATATAAATATAGAAACACATCAATCGATGTGCGCTGGCCCGTCCCCACCAGACAGGTAGTCGAGCCATTCTATTAATTATTTTCCGCCCGTATTGTGATGCACTTTTGTCGATCTATTTTCGGATGAATTCGAATGAATTGTAGTTTAATGCTGTTTGTCCAACATTCACCGTTGTCACCCGATCAATTCGATTCCGAACGGTTTCAAATTTCTTATTGGGAATGATCGAAAATATTTTAAATTCGAAGCAATTTTTCTTGGAATTGAAAAATTTCAAAAAGTCGAAAGAGATCATCACAAAGATCAATTGTGATCAAGCGGAATAGAGAACTAATTAGATAAACATGTGGATGCATTTTGAAAATCGCCCTGATCTTGTTGGTTCAAACGATCCTTTTTCGAATTGTTTCGGGCTTTCTAAGCAAGCACGATTCTGAATAATGATCCAGATGATCAAATTATGATGGCATACGAGCCATCTTGTGAGGAATATAATTCAAAAAACAAAAACAAGATCAAAAGCAAATATCATTAAGTTCAAAAAGAGCGCGAAAAAATTGATCTATCCTACTCTGCTGCTGAATCTGGTAATCTGATTATTTTCAAGACATCGGAAATCAAAAACCGATTTGGATGGATAATTTGTTAAATCAGAAAAAAATTGCCTGCCATTCGTGTGCTGGCAATTGTTTTCAAATAACCTAAAGCTAAATTGACAATGCAAACAAAATGAAAATCGTTGATTTTATTTGATTTGCAGAACAATCAAACGAAAAAGAGAAGATTCTTAATTCTTTAAGAATATCTAATATGTAAATAAGACATTAGGGCCTGGTCTTGCCCTCGGTCTCTTAACCTATGTCTAGAATTGGCTGAATTGGAACAAATGGAAATCATCATCGCCAAGGGTGAGAAATAAGAAACGCTAGCATAAAATACAACAATCTAATAATCATCCCTAAGAAGAAAGAAGAAGGCAAGAGGAAATACTGCAAAATTCTTCAAATCATTTCATGATTGAATCATGTAGATGGAAAGCTCGAAAACGAATACCCTTGGATTCTCGAATGAAGGGCAGTTGTTGAGGAAAAAAATAAGATCATCATCATCATCATCCTCATAACGAACCTGACCTGCTACAGGATAGAATGGATTCTATATAGAAATTACAAAGCATGCTGGATCATCAAATGGATTCTCAGACTGTTTTACAAAAAATTGGATGAGTAGGAACGCGGCTAGAATGGCTACCATTGTATTCTAATCAACAGCTTCAAGCAAGCAAATAGCAAATACATATATTGGTACACAAGCGACATTTTTCGGGTTCCGTAAAGTAGACAACTTACTTTCATAATCATACATCGGTGCGGATGTAACGATTTGGGAACTGATCAACAATAATAGAAAAGCCATTGCCATCTGTGTGGTTCGGCTCGATGATGATTGGTGATGGTGTTTCATGTGGACAGTTGATGGAGACATTTTTTCACTGCTGTTGTTCGATAATTCTGCTGTCGAGGTGATTGATGTTGATGATGATGAATAGAATTTGTTTTTCGGTTGATTGAAATCGACTTCTGAATGATTAATTAATTGAATGGTCATAATTTTTCGGCCCAATACCGAGAATCAATTTTCAGTTTCGTTGGAACGAAATTCTGTTCAAATAAGAACCAATGATGATAAAAAACGATTTAGAAATACACGCAAACGAGTATAATAATTCGTTTTTGAATTCAAATCGGACATGGAAATTTTGAATGAATCTTGCGCATCGAAGGCTGGCCATATTTAAATCCTTTTTCTCCTCTTTCTTTCTGTCTGTCTATCTGTCTGCCCGCCTGCCTGCCTCTCTTTCTCTTTGGCTTGATCAATTTGGTGATTGAATAGGGCAATCAGACATCAACATCAGTTGTATGATTGGCTGATTAAAAACAGGGGATGTGGCCTATGCCCAGCAGAAAGTGTGCATCAGTTTTCTCTCCGTGTGTGTGTGTGTGTGTGCGTGTGCTTGTGTGCGTATGTGCACATTGCCTTCGATAAAGTCCTGCCTCGAAAAGAGCACAGCAACACATAGAAACAATAATGAAGTGATAATGATAGTGTATTGATTACAGCACGTGCAACAAATAACACCTCGATTTAGACCAACCGACAGACCGCCCACCCGCCAGCCCTGTCAACCAATCAAATGTAATCTTTTATTGCTAACAAATGAATGAAAAGAACATAACCAATGTACAACCGATGATTTCCCAATTTCCGCTATTTATTGATTGACAATTGATGAGTGAATCACACACACTTGGGTTTCTGGCGCCAAAGATAATGCGAAACGGAAAAAAAATTCTAGCATTCATTTTATCCGCGTATAGAATGTAAAAGGCAATATTTGTGTCAATGGAAATGTAATGAAATGAAACGGAGAGAGGAAGAAAAAGAGCAAGCGACAGAATTAGGTAAACAATTTCATTTCCAAGACATTTTGCATCAACACGATGACTAAGAAGAGGGAGAAAGAAGAAGAAAATAGAATGCATTTCCTTAAAATTATGTTTACAATCCTAGAAAAAAGCAAACAAACATGTTGGCCGATGTTTGTCGTTGTCGTGTCGTTTCTGCATCTTGTCTTTGTCTTTGTGAAACAGATAAAGAGACAACAAGAAGGAAAGAAGAAAGCTATTGCATCTGGTTGGATGTATTGTTTTCAAAGATCAAACAACCATGGTTCTCAACCGACCCGGCCAATATTAATCTGGCTTAGATTGAAGATTTCCAAATAGCCGCTAGATCGGTGGGAAAGATTCACCAGATTGATGCGTGTGTGCATCAGGCTGGATTAGGTCCAACATGTGAGCTTGGCGTGTACCCAACCATCGGGGATTTCAAATCAAGACTTGGTCGGTGTACCAAACAAACAACAAAAGTATTGATTCAATTTTTTGTTGGCCAGGTTCCATGGAAAATTCGGAGGATTGAAATTTTCGACAAAAAATTTGGACCCTAGTTTTTTTGGCGTTACCGCTTGTGAGAAACACGCGCACCCAGATGATAAAATTAAAATCAGACCATTTTCCTAGACAGAATGTTAGGGTTTTTTTTGGTACAATGATCGCAACCAGATTGGTGAACATACAAAGCTTAATAATCGATTTCTTGTCCAAAAATAGCTTTTAGCCAAACCCGCCGAAATAAACAGACGACGCGTCAGGATGATCGGGCGCCATTCAAGCTCTAGGATTCTTGATAGTGCTGCGATTTGAAAAAAAGTTGCTGATAGCCAGTGCAATATTCTACAAATTGCATTCAATTTCGGAAAAACCGATTACAAAGATAGTAATGATCCGCATTCGGCGGACATCAAAAGCTGGTTGTGAACAATCACACACGCAGATACCGACACCGAGACGAAGACAATGATGGCAAAGATCAAGGCGTTGGTGTCATTTTGTTGTTCGTATGATTTTTTTAAGATGAAAAACATGATTCCTATCGCGATCGTGCCTAGTTTTGTTTTTCCTGGTAAAAAAGCCTCATTGATGGCAAAGGAATTTCACTATATTCCAATTATCAAATTAATATCACACCTACGGATGGTGATTCGGGAACATTTGACAAAACAACATCAAGCATTTTAGGGAAAAATCTTAATAATCAATGCTTTTCTGTTGAAAAACATTGAAGATAGAGGTTAGCCAAACTGATATGTGTATACTCAGACCTGATTCTCTGAATCAGCAGAGAATTTTTTCAAAACACTGAAGATGGTGAAAAATCAGCCATTATCATTGTTGAATGGCTTCCAGATGGAACACTACAATCGATGAAAATTATTAAGGTTTCTCCAAAAAAAAGCGTGCAACAGTGCGGAAAAGTCTGCAATTCACATTAACTTTGTTTCATTTTGTTTTGCGAAAAACATTAATTCTTCCGTCTCTGGGACCAGAACGTTTCAGCTTCGGAACCGTTTTCCAAGAACCGTTCAAAAAATTTAACCAAAATTATAATGGACCACCCCTATATCAGCCGATTATAATAATAATGATGGTGATTTTCAATTACGAATCCCTCATATTATGGCCAAAACATGGAATAGATTTAACAATGATCCAGCCTAAAACCGGAAATCCTCTAACCAGAGTAACCTGTCTTGCTTGGTTCTGTTGGTTTTAGCTTTTCAGGCCTTGGATCATCCTTCTCTGTGTATTGAATAAACAAGAAACAATGGCAGATTTATGGGAGAGAGAATTCAAGCGAAAGAGAGGATCCTGGAAATCAAACAGAAAATGGTTGATCATGTTTTTCGGTGGTGTGTTTATTTTATCCACAACGACCGCGAACAACAACAACAACAACGAAAAATTGTCAGCAATGTTTTTTCTCCTTCTCCTAGTTTTCATCAATTTTTGGGCAATGATAATGGGTATCCTCTCATTCTTTGGTCTCATTATAAAAATGGTGGAAAATCTGAAATTATCAATTAAGCAGTGTATAACATTCTTCAGTAATAACTGCCAAATAGGTATCAATAATGTGAAATGTGTGTGTGTGTGTACTATAAACATTGAAGCAAACAGAGACATCCATTGAATGATTGAATGGAGACCATTATTATTTTCCATTCATGTCGATACTAGTATCTTAGTACGTTGAACAAGCTAGCCTAACTACAACGATCAATATCGGTCGATACGATCAAGATCCGAAAAGCTTTCAGTTCATAATTTTTCTCCGAAATGTTTAGTCGAAAAAGATAAAGCTTCTAGCAATCTGACTGAAACATTATTTCAATTTTCCACCAGAATCTGAGTCAATATTTGGTGTTTTGTTCAAAATAGCCAACCATTCGGAACTGCAACGTTTGGTTGAATCACTGAACGAGAGCATGAACGACGAACCACGAATGCAAGATGCAGTTTGGATGACATGAATCGCCATAGTTTTGACAATTCATGTGTTTTATGTAGCGAAAAACGGTTAATAAAGATATCAACCAGACACATGGATCATGGATAACGCTTGGATGCTTGCGTATCGTTTGTTATATGTCATTCAGATGAAAATAGCCCACCAAAGAGATGTCCGGTTGCAGTGTTCATTCATAAATCTTGCCAATCCTGACATACACACTTACACCAGCATTAACACACACACACAAGCACACACTCACATCCAATGACACAAATTCCCGGATGTTCTGAGGAATTACCGTATAAATTTCCGAGCGAAAGATCAAGTTTCCATGCATAGAAAATAGAACAGTGAACTTACATTTAGAATTTAGAACAAAAACCGGAAGTTTTCAGGATTCTTCAATGTGGAAAAGCCCATGAAGAAAGGTTATGGCCGAGAATATACGGAATATTTTCATGAATCTTACCTTTGGTATGATCTTCGAAGAACGAGATTCGATATTTTTGATTGAATTGGTTGTTCCGGATTTCCGTTAGTACACGCAAACACGATACACGCAAGGTTTGTCGAGTTTTTGGAGAAAAAAAACAAAAATTTATTCTGCACGGTTGACAGCAATGTTATTTGTTGTTTGAGACAATGTTAGAATGATTGGTACCAACGGTTGCGCTTAGACTTTTTAAATAAATCGACAGAATATCCCTGGATCAGCCATACAGTGCAGCCAACAGTTAGATACCACTGTCATCGTAGCGCCCACCTTCTAGAGTCGGATTGTGCGCGGGCGCACCAGAGTCCATGGCAGGGTACAGCCTACCATTAAAAAACCGCAATGTGGATCTGTGTGTGCGATACTGCCTTGAAACGGAAGACAAGCCAACAAAGGCCAACAACGTCAGTTCTACAAGCATCTAAACTTGTGGCATTTTACCATACAACTCAATGGCCATGGTGGTCTGACGGCTACGTCCGGAACGAATTTGTCTTGGTTTTGTTTTCGGAAATGTGAAATTGTGTGAATATGGATGATGAAATCTTTGATCTATCCCCTCGGGTATTGAAACAAAAAGATAATGCTTTCAATCTTTGATTTGATGAATAATCATCATCAGTAGCCAAAATTGATATTAATGGACAGCATAGAATAGCGGCCAAAACTAAGGACAAATTTGTTTTTGCTTCCTATTTTGAAAAAATGATTCTGTGGCTTATTTTGTTTTACTGTGCAGAAAATTCTCTTTGCGTTTCAGAACAATGACCACCAAATGTTAGAAGTTTAGCGGGAAAGTCGGGCGAAAAAAAGAAAAAATGCAATGCAGTGAAGACAACATTTAAGGAGCTATAGACGTACACAAGATCTACTGATAAAAAAAACTCGAAACTTTTTTCCGGGAGGAAACAGTGGAAGTCATTGATATTTCTCTAGCCAGAAAAGATCCTTGATGTGTTTCGTGGAAAACGACCACAATCCAGCATCCACTTATTTGATTTTGACATTCTTTGAAAATCTTGTGTGAAGAATATGAGCTTACCTGATAAAAAACAAAAAAAATAATCTGCAAAACTAGAGATAGCGAGATTCTTGGTAAGGACACCTACACTTAGTGCATTATTCGTAGGGTGTCCATATCATTTTTTCAAAACCTCAGGTGCTCTGAATCTTTTTTTTACATTCCGGATGTATGAATTCGCACCGGAACCTCACATAGACAACCACACACTTAGGAGAGAGATCAAAATTCTGTATTTCCCACTCTCTTGGTGGAATTTCCAAGGTTTTGCATAATCAATGGTAACCGCGGTGCCAGTAGAACCACTGATTAGACCTAAGATGCAGAAGAATGAACGATAAAAATGAAAATCTGCATTGCATTACAAGAAGCCAAAGGAACGAATTTGTTTGATATTTAAATTTATAATTCGATAATGTTTTTCAAACAAAACGATGTTCTTCAAGTTCTTCATAATGAACCAGGGCTGGCCCAAAACAAGCACTTTGTTAACCATGTGATATTTAAGATTCTTGGTGGCGGGCTAAAATGGTTTTTCTGTATGCTCTAAGTTTAAATGAAGAATTAATATTCGCGCCATTATCTGGTGCTACTAAATTCGAAATTAATTTTTGCATTTAACATTGCAAGACATACAGAGGAAGTTTCCGTGCAGTATCACTGACATGGCTGATTATCAGGCGTCACCGAAGCATTCTTTCGTTTCGGAAAGAACAAAGTGATCTCTCATTTTCCGATCCGACTTGCACCAAATCAGTAAAATTCCAGAAATATTCCCAGAAATCAGGAATTCATTTTGTATCATCATTACCATTATTATTAAATTATGAAACATTAACATTTGAAAAACAAAACCGAAGCACTACGATTCTTTTTGCAGACCGTTCGTATGAATATTGGTGAGCAAAGGCTGTAACTAAAAGTTGATTAAAATTAATGGAAAAATTGGCGGGCTTCGGCAAGTTTCAATCATTGAATTACAGAGAAACCAAAAAGGTATACATGGTTCCCGGGAATTTCATCAATTATAATTGGCGCCCTGTTTTCTATGCAATGATTAAATGAATACGCTGCTCTCTATATAACATAAGGTTTGGGATCGACGATCGATCCATGGAATTAATCGGAAATCCGTGTACGGCCATTGCCTTGTTTGGTTGGTGGCGAAAAAAAAGATCATTATTTGGAGCTTGCAATCGCATAAATAACAAGAAGAAGAAGAAGATTCAAAAGTGTATTTGCGTATAAAAGAGAATTTACTTCAGGAAACAATTAACCAACAATGTTGCGGTTGGTTTTTGTGATTTTAGATTTTTTAATGCATTTTTGAATCAGGAAATTACAATGTTGTAGATTACGAGTTTTTGTTTAAAACGGTTCCTCCTCCTTTTCGATCCTATAAGAAAATTTTAGCTGCCTCTGATTGGCTATTGGTTATTGATAAAATATAGAAATTTATGAGGTAGGCGTGCCTTAGCCTATAAATGTAGGAGGACGCTTTATTTTGATGTTGAGTGTCGATTTTTTCAATTTTGGCGCAACGCTAAGCAGGAAAATCCTGTATAATAAGCTACAATACAGCCAAACTGAATCAAAGCGCAGAATAAAAACAAAAAACCGGAAATGGGCTTATTTCATACTTTGAGTATTCAAAATTGGATATTCTTGGCCATAAGAAGTTTGATTCGATGATAGCATTCTATTTCTAACCTTATTTTCTAGCATCATTGATATTCCAATTTAATTACTGACCATCAATAATATAACGCGAAAAGCAATGAAAATTTGCAATTCGCCTAATTTTATTTACAAGCTTTGTTTTGATTGTGAATCCTTGGAGGAGAGAGCGAATATTCCTGTCTTTTCCTCCTCGCTGATTCTGCCAAGTGGGAGGCCAGAAAAAAAACTGGAGCGAGAGGGAGAGGGAGAGAGGGGGGACAAATAGGAGCAAACAGTTTCGCTCACAGCAAGAGAATTTGAATACAATCCAATTTTCAATAATTGGAAAGCTTTATTTTTTGCTGTTTGCTATCATTCTTGGCCCAAAAGTTTTCAATCGGTTTACTTTGCGCGTCATTATTTTCCAACATTTTCTGCTTATGGAGTTCATCAAAATTATCTGTTGAATATGGTTAATGTGGCATTCCAGTTTTTTTTCTCCCTATTTCCGAATGTAGCTCCATTCACCACTGGATACCAGAATAGTGGATCATTGAAAACTTTAATAAACCTATAGTTCACCTCGATCGCAAATACAATTTCGCTAGTAATTGAAACACGCAGCCATTAAACTGCTAACAATAAAAATCCTTCAGAAGCGCCAAGATCAAATGGCGACCATGATGATGATGATGATGATGATGGGTGTGTTTGCCTGTGTGTTTACTCGTAGCAAAAGCTACACTATCAACTGATTATAATGATTCCGTTTTGTTCTGAATCCACCCCCACCAACACCACCAACACCATAATCAGACATTGGAGAATAACAAAAAGTAACTATATTAAAGCCGTTTAAAGCTGGCTGGCTGTGTGACGTCGGTTGATTGATTGATGGAAATTTGTTGGAGGTTCTCAAACGATAATGGTGGTGGTGGTGATGATGATGATTATGACCAGGGTTTCGTTGGCGTCGATGTTATTGGTGGTGGTTTTTTTGATATACTTACAAAACAAAATAAATATAAACACTAGGCTTCTGGTGTTAGATTGGTGAATTTTACAAATGATAATACCCGAATACAAAAACTCTTCAATGAAAATGGTTAGGAATTAAAACACCAGCACCAGAACCGAAAACGGAAAAGGCAAATATTGATTCATTCGGGCGACACATTGAGAAACAATAAACCCCATGCACACAAGTACATCAAGTAGTTTCAGGTTTTACCAGGTAATTCCTCAAGGTTTTTTGATCGGCGTTGGTGTGTTTTCAAACATTATTTTTTTGGGGAATCATAGGGAGTGAGACCTTTAACCAAAACTGCTTGTGGAAATTTCGTTTGGTCGAATTGTTTCATATCTGGCAAATCAAAAATACACCAGACAAAGAGAATTTAACCGCAGAATCATTGCTTTTCTAATTCCAAAACAATAAATTCTAGATTGACAAACAGCTCGAGAAATTTCCCGATAGCCACAACCGAATTGTCAACAATAACCGTTGGAAATTACGTGAACGGTTTTTCACATTGCTTGCGTTTTTTTTTAGCCGGAACAAAGGAATATCGTTCGGGGAACCGATGAACCTACGAGTTTTTGAACCATCAAGGTCTCCTAACTGGTCATCTCCATCAATATGGCAAAACTTGTGGATCCAAATCACTGGATTTGATCCATTCATATTATTTTGTGGTTTTGAATATCACCGGAAGTTCATTAATAATCATGATGATAATCATTCCTATGCTTTCCCCAGAGAGAATGGATGCCTTTGTAATCTCTTGCTCCTCAGCATATTGTTCAACCCTCTTGTATCAAGGCAAATTGCGCAAAAAAATGAGGTCAAAACTATTTGTTTCCGAAGGACATGATTCGCGACAAAAAAAACGAAATAAATTCACAAAGTATTCATTCATATGGTTTGAAAGCTGATCAAATGATCCTTGTGATATTGATGTCGGTGGCCAAAAGATGATGATGATGTCCGAAACGGAAAGACTAGAAAATTCTCTTCAAATCTGCGAATAGTTTTGGCCAGTGGATTTTATATTCTTTTATTCTTATTTATACACAATCCATTATTATTGTCATGGACTACTATTGTGTGTTTGGTGTGCTTGGGTTGGTTAGTTTTCTGGTTGGTTTGTTTGATTATGTTGGTGTCCAGTGCACACACACACACGCACACTTACACAATGGATTTTGTGGCTGTTGCTCGGACATTTGTGGTCGTCAACAAGCTTAATGAGTTTATGAGGGTTCATATGCCATTATTACGCTAGGTTTTGCCAGCCAAGAATCGGAAAAACACAAGAATAAAAACTTGGACAAACACACCCACAAACGAACAAACATTATTGTATGGTGTACGGACCGTAACTTGGATTAAATGTTACCAACCAAAGACGGCGACAACAATAGCAAATAAAACGTCATTGAAGATGAAGCACATAAAAACGAAAATTAAATACCAGCGTTTTTGGTGAAATTAAATTATTGAGAAATGCCATGCACTGAACGGTCCATCCGCTGATGGATCAAGGATTAAGATCTAACTTAAAAAGGCCAAATATCAGCGTCCATTTGGCTACGGCGAACTTAAATTAATAACTGTTAATTAGAATTTAATCCAATTAAGTTCCGCTTGTTTACGAAAAACAGGTCTGTTTTTCTCCCTTGTCCAGAAACCATCAACCAGAATGGCCAGAGATCCCAAGAGATGGATTTCTCAATCGAAATTCTAGCATTGGAGACAAAAACACTTCCCATACTTGATAAAAATAGATTCAAATCTATTCAAGTGTGTGCCCATTTAATCCTCTTGACATCCGAAGAAAAAACCAAATCCCAGATCAAACCACTAGACCAGGGGTGGGCAAAAGCCGACCCGCGTTCCGTATCCGTTGCTTTTGCTTACTGTTACTATTTTGATTGAATACACCTTCTTTTTCTGTTTATAGTGTCTCGCCATCAGGTCAAATCATCTCATTTGACCAATCAGAAAGAGGAATACAGCTTCGTCTACTGTTAATAGTGTGTCTCGTCATCCGATCAAAACATCACACTGGACCAATCAGAGAGAGAAATACAGCTTTTTCTACTGTTAATAGTGTGTCTCGTCATCAGTTCAAATCATCACATTGAACCAATCATAGAGAGGAATACACCTTCTTGTACTGTTTAAAGCGTGTCTCATCATCAGGTCAAATCCTTGCATTGGACTAATGGGCCGGCCAATCCGGCAAAATTTTTTTGGCGGGCCGCACATGAAGACATGTCTGAGCAGGCCAACAGAAATACAGCTTAGTCTCCTCCTTATAGTATATCTAGTCATCAGTTCAAATCATCACATTGAACCAATCAGAGGAGAAAATGGTTCTTATAGGCGTCAAACATGCACAGACACGCATGAGTTAAAGCTGATCGCTTTTCAACGGTTTATAACAGAGGTGGGCGTCAAATTTTTTCAAATTTGCTTTTAATTTGTGAAAGGCTGCTGCCATCTATCGTTTAGAAACAAAACTATTTTGTTCAAAAGAATCATGATTTTTGAATTTAGCTCTATCCTTTGGCTTATTTCTTTGATTTTTTATTGCTGGACTTTTTTTTGCCTTGTGTATGCTTTCTGATACCTAAATGGAAAGAAATTGCAAAGAAAAAAAATATGTATTTCAGACTTTCGGAATTGAATTTGGATCAATTCCGGAATTCCGAAAGAAAAAAAGGTTGATTGCAGTTGTGACTTGAGAATGATTTAAGCCAAGAAATCCAAGTGCTGCTTGAATCCTGAAAAACAAGAAGAGATTTCGGAATTCCGGAATTCAGTAAATTTCTTCTTGTATTCTCTCTCAAGAATTACCCTTTGATGCAGTACTAGATGATGGTGATTGAGATTGCGATGCAGTGTTTCGTATAAGTGCATCAAATTTACTTTCAGTTGATTCGTGTGTACTGGATGATTTCTTCGATTTTGTCTTCTTTTTAGACTCGCTCTTAGATTTATGTTTATGTTTAGCAGATTTTTTTGATTTACCTTGATGGCTAGAAGAGCCTGTTTTCTTTTTTTTCGTTTTTTTCTTAATGTCTTTTATTTTATTAGAACTTGGTATACGATTAACATTCTCACTGAACAAGGTCGATGGTGAAGTAACTTGGGAAGCGGAACCATAAAAATCTTCATGAACGTGGTTTTTGGAAACTTTTAGCTTGGCAAATTCCAACAGGCTTGGATCACCTTGTGATGCCATCACATATTTTTCATTGCCAGCTAGTTTCATTTTCGGGATAACATGTCCGTTTTTCGACGGCGATTGTTTTTTCCTTCCACTTTTTCTTTTATTCTTCTTATTCTTATCACCTGATGATTTCTTTTTGACCTGAGAATGGCTTCTTGGAACTCCTACGTTGGATTTCGGTCGCACATTCAACGGATCGCTTGGAACTCTGTTAGGCTTTTGTGGACTCATTTTGACTCTAGAAATCCAGATTCTAGAAATTGTTTTCAGAAATCAGACTTGGACAAGCCAAATATTTAAAAACTGAGGCTTTTAAAGCCATGAATTTCGTTCGAAATTCGTTTAAAATTAGTTAAATAAATCAAATCAAAGTTCTTTTTCAAAAACAATCCAGGAAATGGAAATCAGGTGCGCCATCTACTAGCTAAAATTCAAACCACAGCTCTAGTTTTTTGTTTCAAAATTTAAAAACTGGCTGCGAATCATAAGAGCGGGCTCAATCAATCGAATTTGAAACGTAGACAACATTCCAAACTCATTTAGTTGAATTTGTTTTCGGTTGCTTAGCACAAAGCCAATTTTTTTTCTGGAATCTACTCCCAATCCCAACGGTGCCGGACCAAAATGATGATGGTGTATGTTTTTGAATCATACTCGATATATATGATTCTATTCTCATGTGATCTAATCATCATTATCATCAATTCAAATGTGCAAGAATCTCGGCAAATTCCACATGTACATGGTTAATCTAATTTTAAATTTAAACCAAAATCAACCAAAAAAGTATCATCAACCAGAACATAAGAAAAATAATGATGATATTTGGTTGCGCCCTGGTCGCGTATTGCTTCATTAGTTTTCCAAAACAATAATAATGAGAATGTTTGCAGAACCGGAATCATTACAATATTTTCCATCTTGAAATGATCTTTCACTATATTGCTAATTCAGCTATTCGGTTGTTGAGGCTTTTTTGCTGCACCAAATTAAATGATACTGCACGTATCCACAGAGGAATCGTGGAAAGTGCAAAAAAAGTATAATAATGAAAGGTTGGCGCATCACAGAGGGTTTTTTCTCCACGTTTCAACGTTCCAACAAACAAAGAATAACCCCAAACAGTCTAATTGATTTTCTCGGGTAAATTTTATACGCTTTCTCCTTCTCTCGATCTCTCTTTACTATTCTCGCTTGCACCGGACAAATTTTGGAAGCTGTATACAATAATCTCTTGGTGTGGATATCTCAAGGATAATGGCTTAAGTATCCAGTTCAGCCAAAAGATTGTGTTGGGCGTAAGGAACAAATTTTCCAAGAATTAAACACCACCACTATCCGAATGGTATGAGTATCTCGCCGAAAAAAACCAAGAATCCTAAACATACACACTCAAGCTAAATAAATTTACATAAAAATAACATAAATTCTTACTTATTCTTGCGAAACAAAAAAAAACTAAAATATCTAAACGGTTTTATAGCTTTTCGTCTTGTTCTCTCTCATGTCATTGAGCTGCCTAAGAACTTTGTAAAGGAAGGAAGTGGGTGTAAATAGGCGTGATGGGAATCATGTCGTGTTTTTGACATCCGAGAGGTTTGGCTTTTGTTTTTCCTTTTTTTTTGTATTTGATACACTCTTTTCCAATAAGCTATTAAGCCAACTGTAGCTCTAGATATGAATATAATAGAGTTATCGGATATTATTATTATGATGATGATGTCCGATGTCTTCTGACGTGCAAAACTTTTGCTTTTACGCACTTGCTCGATTGTTTGCATTGGTTTCAACCTGTTCCAGAACCAAAAAGAAAAAAATGTTTGTGCAGGGAAGAGGGCTAGGGATAGGGAAAGGGAAAGCGTCAAAGAACTTCGGTAAACAGCCCGACAGAGAGGGAAATGTTTCACCAGAATTGGGTAATCACCGATCCGCCTGACTAGCATCAACACGATAAGAGCAACCACACATGAAGAGTGTAGGCCGAGATTCTCATCACGGTGTTTGATATAGGTTTTAATTGCAATTCGAGAATAATGGAGAATAAAGCATCGGAAAAAATGGATTTCCGTTCGATTTCAATGCTTAATCGATGCATTCTTAATTGTTTGTGTTGGTTTCTTGGAATTAAGGCTGATTTGAATCTTGAAAATTCAAATTGTTCATGAATCTTAATGGGAAATTCTTATGAGAGAAGTCAAAAGTCGAAAAAAGGCGCTCTTTGAAAACCCAGCCTACTTTTTTGTAATGTGTGCGAATACATATTCATCGGCGCATGGATTCTGAACACGTATCTCAATCACCATATCATGTTCGGGTGCTAGGGGTTGGATTCTCGAGGAAATTATAACTATTCACTATAAGCTATTGTATGTGCGTGTGTGGATAATGTTAATGTTATGGCCAGAATATATTTTTTTGCTTGAGCATTGTTTGAGGAAAGCAAGGCGCGAAAAAAAGTTAAAGTAGCGCGCCAAGAATCAAATATAATCACTCCCATGATATACATGCTAATACCAGGCGTAACGTACACATACATACCGCTAAAGCTTATGCCGAAAAAACACCAAGTATCTTGCCTACGTAGCCACCAGTATTGGGAAGTTGAATCCTACCATTCAATCTGGGAAAACACCAGTGAATAAATATCGCCATAATTTTGGCCAGACATTTCATTTTGGGATTTTTCCTAGGATTAAACCAAGTATCCAAAATATCCATCGGTCGCACTTGCAAAAGCACTAAACTTTTTCAACATTTTTTTCGCGAAAATTAACAAAAAATTGTCGGTGTGTGTCGGCAAATATTTCTGATTCCAAAATTCATTCCCTTATTTGCATTGGAAGAGGTCAATCATCCAGCATAGTTTGTCGGACCCGATATCAACCGAAACCAAAGAAGATGAAGAATCAAATTCAAATTCGAACCATTTACATGAGCCACATGAAGGTTATCACTGTGGCATTGATGGTCATGGTGTTGATGTTCATACTGGAAAGCAATCATCAGAAAATTGATTCGAAACCATTGAATTTTCCGACAGCCATACGACGTTTAGATTGTTCATCGTTTTGTCGTCGAACCAAGTTCAATGGCTACGTTGGTGGTTGCCATTGTGGATTCACATTGTTCTCCAGGAAAAGAAGTTTCGACCTGCCCAAGCTGTCCAACCAGAACACCGACAACAACATCAATGGACCGGAAATATCCACAGACGATGCGGATTCGGAGGAATTCAAAACAAAAGAACAATTGTTTCCAGATAATAAACTATATTTTGGCGAAAGATAAACCAATCGGTTACATCATTACTTTTCTCAATCGCTCCTGTTTGAAGAGGAAATAATATTTATTGGGATCTCAATTTTTTCTTCTTGGCTTTTCTCTACGAAAAATCTATCAATCTAGTTTTACTTTAATTCAGTCATTTATGCAATCGTCTTGATGTAAATATGGAAATTATGGATTCCATGGACAGAAAAATTACCTGCGAATGACGATTTGACCATTTTCAACCTAATTCTTCATTGATTTCTCACTGATTTCTTTTTTTGTTCCGGATCTTCAACTAAAATATTCGAAAACGAAATCGATGTTTTATCCCAGTAATTGATTAATTGATTAAATCGTTTGGTTTTTTTAATAATTGAAAAAATAATTAATAAATTTGAACAAAAATCACATTAAATAATTAGTTGATAATAGTTTTGTCGTTGTTTCCTCAACCATCAACCGAAAAGCATGGTCACACGGCTGAATAGTTTGTGCAGGAGATCTGGATTTTCAGCTTTGGCTTTTGCATGATGATCATCGATGTCCAATGATTCCTGTTTTGGAGGAAAAGCGGAGAAAAACAGTGAAAGAGCGAGCGGCGAGGCCAAAGTAACGAATCCGATAAAGCGAAAGAAAAAACAATTAAAATCAAGGCAAACAGATTTTCATTGTCAATGTCTTGGAAAATCAAGATCATGGATCAATCATAATTCGCAAAAAATTCAGAAATTACCATCATGAGACTATTGTCCACCGTTCTTCCCATCCTTGGAATGGATTTGGATGTTTTCACAAAAAATTGTGCATCAACATTGTTACAAATAATCATCATCAGTATGATCATCGTTAATAACAAGACCATTCTCGACAGATAACTTGAAGCATTTGATAACTCCATTTCCGATTATTGTTTTTCTCTAATTTCTTAATTGAATCGATATCCTCCGCACTATCAATACGCGATGATGATGTTCAATGATTTTGGATTTCAATATCACACTTACACAAGGATTACCACTTGAATATGTGCAGAGAAGAGATGAATTTAGGTCAAAAACTTTTCAGAGAAATTCTGGCTAAAATTGGCTAAACCATGAATGGATCTCTAATACGGAAGATTGTGGAAAATCGCTGATGGTCGAATGGTTGTCGAATCAATGAATGAAGAATGGATTCAACATTGATTCTTATTTTATTAATAAAAATGCTATTTTGTTTTTTGCCTAATCGTTTTTAGCTTGAAAACAAACAATAATTACATTTACATTGAAACCAGACATTGAAAATCAAAAGTTGATTCTTCCTGAACGACATCTTCAACAACCACACAAAATTAGCGAAAGCAGAAAAATAAAACAAAGGTCAAACGCTGTCTTAGTTTGTTTGGGATTAGCATATTTGTTTGATACAAAACGGGAATGAATTTATTTCCAATTGCAATCGATCAAGGTAATCTTCATCAAATGAAGATTCTTTTCGGATGAAATTTACCGATGATTGATGTACATGCTTGCCATTTGCCAACACACATACATACACACCCCATTCTCCATCTGTTACTTTGGGTTGGAGAAGCTTTCTATTCACGAAACCCTTTGAGCCTTGATTATCTTTATTCTCTATTTGATTACTTTTTCGGTGGTAACATCACCCCAACAACCATGGTCATCCATTTGCGATGACCTTAATCATCAATTGATTGATCCGCGATTTGACAAATATTCTCTCCTCCTTCTATCTCTCCTCCCTCTATCTCTCCTCTCTCTCTAAATCCCTCCTCTCTCTGCGCAGTGCACCCATATACCTTTAAAGAAAGTACTTAAATCCACGCCCCCCAAAACGAAAATTTAAATGATTAGTTTATTTCAGGATTTACAACAAAATGCAATTTTTTCATGATTTTATTTTATTTTTTTGGTAATTTTGGTTTGGTTAATCATAATGATCGATACATTAGAATAGGATAGAGAGGGAGGATGATCTTCAAGATCATGTGTCCAACAATCATTGATCAATCTACAAGAATTTCGTGTTTTTTGTTCATGTTTCGGATTGCAATCTAAATAAGTATGGTTTAGGAGTGTTTTAGTGTGTGTGCGTGTGTATGGGTACGAAAGGGAACCAATAAATGAAATTTGAAGAATGTTTCAAAGAACTTCCAAAAGAGCCAATATATCCGATCATCGATTGGTGACCAAATCATTCCCTTTGCCAAACCAACTGGTACACAATGGTAACAAGCTTGTGGCCAGTTCACAAACATTGCCCATGTCCTCGGGTTCTGTTTGGAAATAAAAAGAGAAAGAGAATCACATGATAGCGAACATCAATATGGAAATTTATTTTATCCAAAAGCTTACCTGGTATGATGAAACGATTCGATGATGATTGTGAAGATGATTGCGTGGAACGTTTGCCAAAGATACCACCATTCAATGGTGGTTTCTTGTAAGCATCAACGTTACAAATGCAGATAATGCTGGCTACCACCAACACTATCAATAGCAGAAATGTTCGAGATGCAGGCATGGTTTCCTTTTTGGATTTGGATGTTTTATATTTCCGAATACGATGATTCTGTGGAGAATGGTTGAGGAACAAACTTTCAAAAGTAAATGATGGACGACAAATGCGGACCGTGTTCGATGCAACCCGGTTTAAATATCTTCGAATGAATCGAGTTTTGCTTGGTAATTGTTTTGTTGTTATTTTGGACGATTCCGGAACCCTTTTGAGACTGAAA
Organism: Amerodectes protonotaria; assembly: GCA_025882695.1. Lineage (NCBI taxonomy): Eukaryota > Metazoa > Arthropoda > Arachnida > Sarcoptiformes > Proctophyllodidae > Amerodectes > Amerodectes protonotaria. Next base: position 40,030 of record JAOZJS010000078.1, read on the forward strand.
GCCCAAAATTGCATTCCCAAACGTGATCAACTCTCAATAGAAACCAAGAAATGGACCACACACCTAATTAGTAAGGTTTCATTTGTCAACCATATTAGTTTTGATTGCAATTAGTCGCTCCAAGTGCAACGACAAGATTGGAGAAGAGCAATGAATCTTTTGTTTTGAACCCAGAAGAATTCAAAACACGTCACCAATGGTTGGAGCAACTAATTTAAGAGCTCAGTTGTTCAGTAAACCTTATTCTAGCTTGATTGATATTTTAATTACCAGAAGAATTTGCCTAATCCTCAAAAAAGAACAAACAAATTTCTAAATTCTTCCACAACCCGACCAGAACAAGAGCACACACAACCGCACAACGAAGAATTTCAATTAGACTTTGCAATTACGATGTTGAATTCAACCATTTTCAAGGATTACGTGTATACCAGCTAATCTGGCCAACGATTTCATTATTGAGAATCGGAATTTGAATCAATTCCAATTTCGATCCATGTTACGATGTCATCGAGTTTGTCGAATCAACAGAATCCAAACAAAAGGATTGAAGTAATTGATTCAATATTATACTAGAGATTTTAAATTTAAATTTTATTTTATAAAGAATAATGATCAAAATTTACAAGAATAATAATAATAATCATCATCATTATGTGGGTTAAATCATCTTCAAACGCCATTAGATAATCAATTATTGTCGATAATTATAATTGTTATTGCCTTCTTTTTTCAAAAAGAGAAAAAGAAAAAAAAGGAGGAGCCGAAAAAAAGTTAAAGGGACAAAAGGATATAGAGCAAGGGAAAAACATGTCGATAATGATGATGATGTTCGCTTAAAAATTGATGGGCAAACCCACCAACACACGCACAAGCACGCACGCATACACACATGCACAGCAACACAGATAATAGGCGGTAATGATTTAGAACGAGAAAAAAAGCCAATGGCAAACGTGGTTCAATGATCAATAAGTAGATTTATAGGCGTGTCAAAGCCTACATATTGCTGTATACCTAAATTTTGAACTGTATGAGTCATGTATCAATAGTGCTAGTGGGTGGCTTCTTATGCTTACAACCAAGAAAATTACATTTTTGATTGGGATTGTCTTTAGCAATTATTGTAGAAACGACAATAACAAATGTGGGAGTGTATTTAGGCATGTGTGTTCTATAAAACTTCTTAAGGATGAATCTGATTGGTTGGCATTTTAAAAAAGCAAAAAATACTAATTTTGAATGCATTATACAGTGAATATAGCTCCATTGTGGTTGTGAAGGCCATTTTTTGACGGTTGTGCACAACGTAATCCAAAATATCCCATGACATTGGAGTAGACAGACACCAAATGCCATACGGTCAGACCGGATCATTTGATTTCCAACTTTCCATCCATAATGATTATGGGCTATCATTAAAACAATGGTCGAATCTTTATTTCATCAACGGACAATGCAAAACGATGGCCAATAACGAACGAGTATAATGAAATTTGAAATTTCATCGGTGATTGCGAGTTTGGAGCCAAACCTGAAACCAAACAAAATTCCGCTTCCTCCCAATTTTTTGTTTCAAAATGGAAATGATGAAATTAACGGGCTCGGATACTTCAAGAACGATAGAGCGAATGGTTATTATTGAAAAACATTATTAGAATGATGATGATGATCATGATGATGATGATCATAATAGAAATCAAATTATAATGTTAGTAGTGATATTTAGATGAAAACTTAGATATGAATCACACAGAATGATACAGAGAGACAGAGCAGAAGAGAATTATTGAATTTCACATTTTTTGAGTAATAATAATAATAATAATAATAAAATCAGACGAAAAGAGATCGAGTTTGCGTTTCACAAAAATTAAAATTCAAAAAAAGAGGCAGAGAATACATGATTCCAAAAAACAAAAGTTGAGAGAATTCGTTACAATTTTTTCCGCAAAAGAGACACAAAAAAAGAATAGACGCACACATTCGAAGAGAAAGGATGAAAGGAAACATATTATGTTTAACAAAAATACAATTCTTTTTGGAAACAATAAAATCGGTCCACTGGAAAGGTTTCATTGGTATGTTTGATTGATTTTACAATTCATCGTTGAAAACTTCACCAAAAAAAATTCCATGATTGTGTTTGAATTGTTTTTAAAATTGATAAATTTGTCATTTGAAAACATCGGACAACAATGGTTTCAAAAAATTCCTACAGCGACCACGATGGATGATAATGATGACCACAATGATCTGAACTAAAATTCTTGATTTTGGAATACTTTCCCGAAAAATTCTCAATCATGTAACCATCCTAGATCTGAATCGAACAAATCACAAATCGGACAAAAGTAATAATCGAATTAGTCCAAAGGTTTGGGGGGATGATATTCAAATTTTTTTTCGAAAAAAAATGATTGCATGTGCCATCTAGGGGTGGAAAACCCTAACGGATACATTTACCTGTTGAATCCAACAATGATTCCATTCTTCGACAACAGATGGCACTGTCGGTTCCACAATCAAACTACACATACCGAATTCTGTTGCTGTTGTTGCTGTTGGTGGCTGGTAGAAGAACCACTGGATGATCCGGATGATCCAGATATGTCACCCATTTTGTTTTTAGCATACTCAATTCGTATGCCACCGCCGCGATCCGAGGATGAGAATAATACATAGCCTTGTAAGGCGTTCATGGCATGTGTAGCTAAGCGTACATCCTGTTCCGCGACCAAGTTTCATGGAAGGCAATGATTAGGAAAAAGAAAAACTCATCAAAATCAGTTCAGGTGATCAGGATTGAGGTGTGGCATCAAATTTTTTTTGTGTAACAGTGTTTATGCAAGATTGAACAACAACAAGACAAAGAAAAAACAATTCATACCGTGAATTCGGCAAATGCAACCGGTGTTCCACTTTTGTTATGCATCCGTAGACGGCAAAATCCAATAAAACTAATTTCATTAAAGGTGGTGATGGTGTTGGTGTTGGTAATGGTGGTGGATAGGATTTTGCAACACAAAATGCATTAGAATATACGTCCATCAAGTGTCCGAAAATTTATCCAAAGCATTCATCAACATTTTGCAACATCAAACAGGAATGGGTGTGTGTGTATGCATATGTGAGTGTGAGTGCGCCAAGAGATAGCATTGATCGAGAGAAAGAAAGAAAAAAGAAGAAGAATAATAACATGCATTAATAAATTGATTCAATTAATTTTGAAAGGTGATCATGTTATCATGTTAGTAAATCCAGTTAACTGTTGAATCGTATCCGGGAAAACATCTAATCATTTCTCGTTAGAATAGGACTAATATTCATCACCTTGGATTGATCTAAAAACTTTAGGTAAACTTGAATACCTGTGAAACACTAGGTGCAACTAGATTGGCTATGTTGAATCTAGAATGTCAGATGAATTGATCCGATCAAATAAAACGAACTTAACTTGTTCAATTGATCAACAACAGAAATTAAGAACCGTATAAACTTGTCACAGACGGTCAGAGATACCGATGAAGGATCCGGAATAAGGATCCGGATGGATCATCATAATTTGGAACAATGTATTGATTATAAGTTATATAAGATATGTAATCATATCACAATTAAGGGAAATGATCAGAAAACAAAATCTAATTGGTATTATTGCTCAAAACTGGATACCTTCCGAACAAATCTTTGAGCTCTTGTTCGGAAACAAATTGCCCAAGATTGGCCACAAACAATGTTGAACATGGTGGTGTATTGCAATTATTCGTATGATTATTTGATGTTGGCGTTGATCCAACCGGTGATGCTATTGCAGTGCTTGCTGCAGCCACTAGGTGCGAAGGTGGAATCGTGGCATGGATTGCCGCCGCCGAATGATTTGCTAATGCAGCCGCATGTCCATGACTGATCGGGTGCGGTACTGCTGCTAATTGAGGCTAAGTTCCAGAAAAAAAAAGAATAAAAGAAAGGAATGGAGGGGAAGAGATAGAGAGAGAGGATAATGGTAATGAGACAAGATTCGAGACAAATTCCATCCGAAGACAAATCACCGCACCCACACACCCACACACATAATTGACACACAAGCATACAAACATAAAACATAAAGCAGTTTGCCTTACGGATTCCCGCGGTGCAGGAAATAAAGAATTTTAGTGAGTTTAACATCCAATAGGTGTCGCTACTAGTCTGGTGCAAAATCAAACTGCAAATTTTCCAAAAAAGAAGAAACTTACCGGTAGTTGAGCATGTAATGCCGGATGTACTAGTGTTGCATGCGAATGTAATGCTGATGTCATTTCGGGAAATGATAATGGATGCGGTGCACCCCAATTATCGTGTGGCCCAGAAAATAATGCAGCACTTAGATCCACTAGAAATACGTGTGGGAGTTTAATTGTAGGATTGAGGGAAAAACGGAAACAGAACAAAAGGGTTGAGTTTTTATTCAATCGTTTGATTGAGAAGGATTTTTGAATCAAGAATCGGGCTTACAACCACTGAGAGGATGCATGGCCAATGCCGGATGAGTGGATGTCGGTATGGAAGGCAATGATTGCTTCGGTTTGTTCACTTTGGTATTACTTTTGGCAAACTCTAACCGTATTGTTTGCGGCAGATCAGGATCGAACCGTATCCCTTGCTGTAGATCTTGTTTAGCCGCTTCAGCACCGGCTCTGGTTGAAAAGGTTACAAAGCCAACAGGCTGTAACATTGAACGAAAACGAAGGAAACGAAAATCAAATTATCAAAATGATCCCGAAACGGTGGCAATATTTACCGAAGAAGTTTTTCCATTTTTGCTGGTAATTTTTAACAATGATCCTTCGTATCCCTGTAACAAAACGTAGGAAGATTATAAATCATGAATTTTATTCCAGAAAATTTCTAGTGACAATCGGATTTCCGTTCTAAAATGACAAACACCCAGAAGGATCTTCCGGAATTTCCGTTTTAGGCCTTAAATTCCGGTCACACCTAGTTTTGTGACCACCCAAACAGATGATAATGATGATGATTGGATGGAATTGAATTAAACTTAATTATTGTCATCAAATTTAAATGGAGACACGGTCTCTCACATAAAACCCACCCACACACACCATGGTTAGATCAAGGAATTAGTCGAGGAAATAAATAACGAAACAAAAGATGCAATTAAGTATTTAAGACTCTTGGCTTGAAGGGAGGGAAAGAGAGATGAAATATGCCAAAACAAATCAAATCAAATTAGCCAAGTTGAGTATGAAATCGAAAAATTCTCCAAGTTAAACAAGTTAATTATATGGAATAAAGAATCCGAGGCAAAAAGGATTCGTTATGGAAGCTAGCCCAGATCTATTGAATATCCTATTATGCACTCCAAACAATAAACCATTAGGATCGCCGTGGTTTTGGTTTCCATATTTGGTTTTCTTATTTCATATCAATCAACCAGAATATCGACAGCCAACCAGGCGTGAGGATGTGGTAATAAACTCCGTGAAAATCAGAACAAACATTCCCTATATTTCTAACATGAGAATCGTGTTGTGATGTCCAGAATTCTCATTATCATTCTCAGAATGAACCGAATGGCTTGAGGCGTATCCGGAAAAGGAGAAGAACAAGAAGAGAATGTCCACCCACAAGACGATAAATTGCGGCCATCATCATCTCGTTATAAACATGTCGGAGGAGAACATACGTTTCATGGCAACTCAATGTTCCAATTAACCATTTTTGGAACCATTTTTTATAATGATGGGCATGATGATTATGAAACACAAGCTGTTCCAGGATCGACTTGGGCACGAATCATTATCATCATCAATGGAGAAACTTTCGATGAAACTTTCGGCCACATAAAAACAAAAGGATGCCCGGGGCTGCGAAACTAAACCATCGGTGTTGTTATTGGACTATTCTTCTTTTGAAAAGAATAATGAGAAGGCGAAAAATAGCGAGAAATTTGATTATACACTTGTACATCTTGAACCGAGAATGAAAAAAAAGGACAAAAGCTTTTGCTTATCATTATTCTGGATTCATATTTTTTTTACCATTTTCCTGAGTGCCTGATACTACTTTCTGGATCTAGGGAAAACTTTCAAAGTACTTTTTTTTCGAAAAATATTTATTTTCACTTTCTCCGAACAATCATTTCACAACCATCTGGCTATATTATCTTCTTTTTTTTTCGTTGAAAACAAAATGGACATTTGGAATATCATATGCATTGTTCTGGATCGATCTGGCGCCCGAGAACATAATGCGGAATGGACTCTGATTTAAAACTTTGTCATCGGCGTCGATGTTGTTTCGTTTCGATCCAAAAAAAACTTTTCGGTTTATTCGGTTTATGGAACTTTTTCAGGCAAACAGAAATCTCTGGATTCTGGGCGTGATCGAACCAAGCTGTGAAAAAATAAGGATTTATCCTCCTCACCTTGTATGCTCTGAATAATAGATAGAGTTCTCTTGGCTTGGCATCCATCGGCAATCCACTGACGAATAATGTTCGGACCTGCAAACAAAAGAAGAACAAATCGGTAAAATATCCTCATTATCAATTATGCAATAAGTTATGGACAGATTGATTTTGGCGCCGGTGGAAGGAGGAAATCCAAAGACCAGAAAATCAAATAACCGTTTAGATTTGAAATTCAAATTTCGCGCTTAAAAATCTCGATTTTGACATGGCTTTCTATGGTGCTTTTCCCTTGATTTCTATATTTTTTTGTCTTTTTTCCGCGCCTATTTTATTTTTTAAAAAAATGCTATTCTCGTTCATCGGAATTCCTGGCCAACAATTGCTGACTGACACGTTTGCAGTTTTATATAACTTCAGTTTTCGGTATTTTTTTTTGTATTATTCTTTACGAAATTCAATGAGTTGGGTTTTGCTAAACAGAATAAATTCCCAAAATTCTCTTCAATAGCGTATAACGGTGCGAGAGGAACAAAATAAGAATACAGAATTCAAGAATAAAATACAACTGAAATCGGCTATATTGTTGTTGCATTTGGCCAAATTCTTCCTCTTCTTCTTCTTCAAACAAACAAACAAGCAAACCAACATCCCGGGAACGCGCATATTATTGAGAACAATCGGGATTGATAATCGAGGAAAAACTTTTCATCCTTCTTTCCATCCTTCCTTCCGTTTTTCATATTAATATTATTTCCTGTTTTCATTGTCCACCTGAATTGCTTTTTCTCCGATCTAAAAGCTTTGATAGTTTGCCGTAGTGAGCTTATCTTTTTTCCAGAAGCTTTATTTTTTCCATCTTATAATACCCAGAGATTTGTGTTCACTTTTCTTTCGTTTTTCTGAATTCTGAATTTATGACCAATCAGCGGTTTTGCAGCGCGACAAACTTTTCAAAAATGAATTTAGATTCTAATTCTAATTTCATCGTTTAGTTTATAATTTGAATGAATGACTCAATCGGAAGGAAATTCATAAAATTTTGCGGCAACAAGTGTCGCTCAGCCACCGATTACTAAACAATCGACACGGACTTTTTTTAATTAAAGAAAATTTTTTATTCACAACAATTGATAAAATATAGAAAATTTTATATTGATGGCGACGATCGTCAAGACTTCATCCTATCGGATAGGATAAAATTCTATTGACGAAGTAGCCGGATGATGGTCTCTCTGACGTGTAATTTGATCTTCCGGCGATATATCATTCGGATCGTGTGTTCACGTCCGAATGGATTAACCGGCCGGCAATCCAATTTTTGACTCTCGTTAGAGTCTTGCGGTGAGAGAAGCCGGAATCTGGCTTCAAGCTCAACCACTTTTGCGTCCAATTCTGGACGGACCAGGTTGGATATTTTTCTGAATATCCAACAAAGTAATCGGTACATGATTAGCATGCACCGGACCATAGAAATGGCATAAAATAGAATAATTACATAAAGAATCATTTTGGTAAATAAACTGAATTAAGGATGAAAACATTGGTTAAATCATATTTGCATCGATATTGTTGGAAATTCTACTGGCAATAATTATAATTTGATTTAATGTTGATGCCAGTTAACCGAAACATTCTATTGGTCCTTGTTTCAGTCCATGAACAGCTTTCTTTAGCTTCTCAACTTGCTCCGGTGCTGAATTCTTGATTTTGTCATGATTTACAAACTCTTTTAATCCAACTTGTTGTTTTTGCACCGTTGTTCTACCGCTTCCCACCGGAAAGAGAAATAAAACTCAAGAAATTTCTGTGTATAAAAGAGTTGTGACCGTTTTAACTGCCTCTACCAAAAAAACGACATATTTGGATGCTTCGCGACATGGAAGTAATAGCGATTTGCCAAATTTATTCCCCGATTTCCTTTTTAAGACCATCATGATGGCGTGGTGAAGAAGAATAATCATCATCACACGCTCAACCACATTTAGATGCTTTTTTTCAAGCGTCTTCATTTCACACATAGCAAAAAAAACTGCCAAGCGTTTTTCAAAATGGATACCCAAATCTATATTTGAATGGCGCGCCCAATCAAAATTCGGTAAAAATAGCATCCGGACCGAGAATCCTTATGTACCAGAAAAGGATAATAAAAAAGAAAGAGAGAGAAAGGAAATAAGTAGCAACCTGAAAAACAATTGACTACCAAGATGTATGTTTTGGTTTTCCCAATCATTCCAACAAAAACAACAAAAACGACAACTTTGTCGGGGATGGGGGCCAATGGAACGATGCGGCAGCATCAGCGAATAGCATTCAAACATGGAAGAACAACAAAATTTAACGATGTTCTTTCTTTAGTGTTGTACAGAATGTCCCACATAACCGAAATGGAAGACAGAATTTATCGTTAGAGTTATCATTATTGTTATTATTATTGAAATTTCATCCGAAATGTAATGTTGATGGTGATGATGATGGTGGTGGTTGAAAAAGGAAAGTCGGGAAAGCAAAAATTTGCTGATCGTTTCGCATTTCTATTGGCGTTGTTCCATAACCACCATCATCATCATCACAATGATTCCATCACCAATTGATGGTTGGTTGGATGCTCGAAAATTGTCCCAAAAGTAGATTCTGCTCTTCAAAGGCTCGGCCACACAATCAACATTCAACAACAACAACATCATCATCATCATCGTATTGGCGGAAAAAATGTACACCGATCACCCAAAAGTAAGTAACTTCTGGCGAGGGGCTGTTGGCCCAAAGAATCCTTAACAAAACCTATGGTGCCAGAATGATTGGTTGCCGGTTCAGTGTTGGATTCTGTTATTCAGAAGCATTCTTCGATCAGAATAATATTATGCAGATTCAAATTTTGTTGCCGTGGCGCCATTATTGTCAGCGAGTGAAGCAGAAATTTCCGATCTTAGATTCAGATTGACTCTGCTCGATTCGATTCAATCATCAAGCCAAACCAACGGGTAGCAACAGAATTATTTTAATCATGTTTTCATTATGATTATGATTATGATTATTATTATTATTGAATCCATACTCCCGGCGCTTTTGGACGTAATGAATTCATAGATTTTTTTTATGAATATGAAATTGTGTAAAACACCATATTAACTCGATTTAGCGGAAATAGACAAAACCTTAGGGTTTTTCCGATTATTTCCCAATCTTCGGGAATAAGTTGGGCGCAGCGCAGCGTTGGGCGATTCTCCCATTTCGCCGAGTTATTGGATAAGACCTGATAACCAGCATTGTGGATCGAGGGATGAGGTCAGGTAGGAAGTTGTGCTTACATAAGCAAAATCAAGAATATTGTTCTCATCGCGGCAAGCATGCACGCACGATCCATAATCATCAATTCGATGCACAGGAGGGAAGTGGTTCACCAATATTCCAACAGAATAACAATAAACACAAAGCATTAGACACAAAAAATGATGATGATGATGATTGTGATGGTTGTTGTCCTAATGATCATCATAATAATGAAGATAATAATTACAATTTACAATCAATTTGGTTCACCAATGATCCATGAATAAATGAATCGGGATCAAAAATTCAATTGGTTGGCCACCACTAGCTTTTACTGCGCATCGCTCTATTGCTTATTTCCGGGGAGTAAGCGTTTCCGTTCGGAATTGCAAGAAATGTATTCGTGGGTGCGTTTGCCTCTGCTAATTGACCAAAACACGAAAAATCGACCACCTGGAATTGAACCAGAATTTGGCTTGGGTTTAGCACCAAAAGCAAATACAGTAAGGTCTCGTTTTTAAATATAGAAAATTTTATAATATTGATGAAAATATTCTATCCGCTTTGAAGGAGCTATATTCCTCTCTCTGATTGGTCCAGTGTTGATTTGACCCTATGACGAGACACACTATAACACTATGAAAAGCGTCCACCTTTAACCAGTACAAGTATGTGCATGTTTGACGCCTATAAGACCAGTTTTCCCCTTTGATTGGTTCATTGTGATGATTTGACCTGATGACGAGACACGCTAAAAACAGAAAAAGAGGCTGTGCTTCTCTCTCTGATTGGTCTAGTGATGATTTGACCAGATGAGGTGACACACTGTAAGCAGGAGAAGAGGCTGGGCTTCTCTCTCTCTCTCTGATTAGTCCAGTGATGATTTGACCAGATGACGAGACACACTGTAAGCAGGAGAAGAGGCTGGGCTTCTCTCTCTGATTGGTCCAGTGATGATTTGACCAGAGGACGAGACACACTAAAAAGCAATGCGAAACGATCATCTATAACCAGTACATTTTTGCGCATGTTTGACGCCTACTAGAACCGTTTCCCTTTCTCATTGATCTTTTTTTCAATGCAATTTTTTTAAATATGCGCTTTTCTGTAGAATGTATCCACCGGATAAATCGAGATCCCATGGTACAAGGCAGGTCAAACATGATGGTAATGCGCTGGTAATGACATTTTCGCATATCTGCTAAGAAACCAAAAAAAAGACCAAGACAACCAGAAACGTCAGACGACAATCCGATTCATTAAGATATTGTTGTTCATTTAGAAGAACCTAGGTAATAAAATTCTAAAAATAGAATCCAAAGAAAAGAAAACAGCAGCTTGACAGCAAATAAACCGAAACAACAAGAGCACACTACCAATTGTCATTGATGTGTGTGAGTGTGTGAAAGGTGAATGGATTTATTAGTATTATTATTTTCGTAATTGAAGGAAATCATTCCTGATACCAACGAATAAAAAAAGGACCTATTCGGGTACTCTTCTTCTCTTGGATACTTTGGAGCTTGAATTTTTTTTTGGCTCCTTGCCAGTTAGCCTAGCAAACTGGTGGTAATAAAATCATGGTAACCATAAGTGATGGTAACGACCAAGGGGAGTAATGGAACTAAGTAAACAATATAAATCGATTAAGGAATGGATTTATCACCAAAATGGGTCACGATGACGCCAGGATATTTAACCACAAAATTTCGGTGGGAACCTAGGCAAACAACAATTTCAAATGGATAATTTACAGTGGTCCATGATGATTGCTCCATTTTGCTTTTGGGTGGGATCATTGGAACCCACAACAAAAAAAAACCACACTTGGATACACACACTGCCCGTGGATCGGTTTTCGGGAAACCAAGCTAAAAAAACAACTGAAAGACAGGGGAAATTAAATGAACCAATAACAAAACCGGTGCGTGGGATCCGGTGTTTTGTTTTGTTTTGTTTGATGATCTTTAGAGATGACCCAGGTGAAGTGAGCTTTTGGTCTGGGAAATAATGCTGGTAACAAAAAAAACTTGATCATTTGCTCTTCTGGAACAGTAATAGAATATGGGCGTTGGTGATGGCGGTGGTGGTGGCCAGTGTGGTCAAATAAATTAAATAGATCACGTTGGTGTGATCACGAAGATCTTTTTTTGCTAGTTAGTTTTTTTTAATAAATATCTTCTTCTTCTTCTTCTTCTTTTACTTGGATCCTTTGGGCGCAAGCTATTCGTGCTTGGAGAAATAAATCGCAGCAGATTGGAAACAGAACCAGCGAAAATCTATTGCCGGAATATGATTGATGGATGCTTTTAATCTTCTTCTTCTTCATTTTATTCTTGGCCATTATCGGAAACGCCGAAATAGGATTCTGGTACAAGGTGAGATTTGTTTTGGATGAAATGTGGATCACAAGTATACAGTGTGCATCCATGGTGTTCCCGGTGATCAATGGAATGGTTGAATGGCATTTTTGTTTTTTTGGTTTCGATCATTGTGGTTGTTGAAACCATGGTGCTCGACCCACCGCCTCCATCATCATCACGCGAACTCTAAGAGTTGGTTTTCGGGCCAATGTTGTTTGAACAACATGGCTGTTTCGTGCGACGACGACGACGAGCCAGCCAGCCAGCCAGTGTATTTCAATATGTATAAAATGGAAATTTTTCAATAAAATTTTGCAGGAAGCGGTGAAAAGCGGAAAAAAAAGAGTAAACGGAACGCTTGAATGGATGTGGAATCATTTTGGCAAACATGATTTCTTTTTTTTGGGAAACATGCATTTTCAAATGTGGGCGTGTGCGGGGAGGATCGAGGGTGTTTCCATATTGTTTTGTTTTATTCTTTTGTTCTTTGTTTCAACCAAAACTTAATGGATGGCAATTTAATTAACCCAATAAACGATTTTGGTAATCCAACAAATTGATAGAGTACACACAATCGCACACGCATCCAAATAATCGATTGGAACGGAAAACGAATGGCCGGCAGAATGTTGTCAAACATTTCGTTTTGGTTCCTAAGACTTTATGCTTGGGAAAACCTCTTCAAGAATCCTGGCGGAGAATCCAAAAGAAAAGCAGAATTGAATTGGAATCATGTGGATGCAGGATCTTCCCCTCACTTCCCTTCGCATTATTTTTCAATTGTATTCAAATTTTTCTCAATCTATTTCCGTGGCTCGGAATGTGTGTCTTCTTATTCTATTTTCTTATTGTATTCTACTGTGGTGTGCCTTAGGTGGTCCTCTTTATTATCGGTAATGTTTCCATTGTTTTCATTGACTTGTTTGAATATAATTTTATTGAATCGGACCAGAAAAACTTGATTTTCGGGCGATTCACAACCAGAATCGGTATTGAAATGAAAATATAATAATAATGCGTGTGTGTGTCTAGCACTAACTTTAATTAAACTCAAAGAAATTCACCGACATAGCATAACAGAACCGGAGAAACAAAATCTTGTTCGGAATTCAGGAGCCACAACCTCGCCCAAATCTTACCAATAGAGTTTGATGTGTGTGTGTGTGTATGTGTGTGTGGGGGTGGGTGTAGCCAAAACCAAAATGAAAAATATGAAATTCTCTCTCTTTTTCTTCCTCATTTCCCAGAATCAATCAATTCATCATTCATACGCAAAGGCACACCCCCTACGGAATGGTTGATTTACTTCATTCACCATTCAAAATTGCTTGCGTACCATTGTGTTGTGTGTAGGTTTTTTTTTTACTATCACGACAATTCCCAATACGCGCGTGTGATATAATTTGGCGCCCCGGACAAAACAGAAAAAAAACAGCGAAAATAACCGTGTGTTAAACCATTAGAATGTGGTGGGCGCCATATTCATACCTATATGTCTCCTATATCTATGGTGTTGTTGTTGTTTACGGGCGCCAGGGTTGGTGGTTGCATATGCATAATGCATGAAATCCAACAAAAAAAAACATGTATTTGCAAAGAAAACCTGATGGAGCTCATTTTTTTTAGGCAAATAAATTTTTCAAAAAAAAAAAATAGAATGATTTCCACATTAGACCATGTAGGGAATCCATCCAGTTGGGATGGTTTTAATTCTAGCCAAGCAAAAATTGGAATAATTCTTTGCCTTTTGCTTGGGCTATTTTCGGGTGATGAGGAGCCAGGAAAACCCAGTAGCACCTATCCAAACCACGCCAAGAGACAATAATTTTTATTTTTATTTTGATTTTGTTACGGTCTTAGGTTCTGGTTGCTTTGGTTTCCGTAGTGCCATTGTTACCACACTTTATCTATCTTATTTGGAGAAGAACAATTATGGTTTTGACGAGGACTTTTTGGAAAACCTAAAAACCACGTCAAACCACTTCAATTTATTATTCCTCTTTCAGGTTTTTTGGTTCAAAACATTTACAATGAATTTTTGAATAACTGAATGTTCGTTTTTTTTTGCCTGATATTTTCAAATTCCCCTCAAAAACACCAAGAGACAAAATTAGTCGAAATAGTACACAATGCACAGAGAGAGCTACCGCGCAGTATTGGTAGTCATCGTCACAATTCAATTGAACATACACACACCCCTGCACACACACAAACACATTTACAAGCATTAGCAAGTAGGCTTCTCCCTGAAGTACAGTGATAGTTTTTTGACGTTTGTTTGGTCGAAACATTCGCGCACAGACAGACACAGACACACAAACACAGTCCCTATAAAAAGATAGAGAAGCATAAGACAAGAGAGAGACATAAGAAGTGCGGATTGGCTGAAATTGAATAATTGTTTTCTTCATAGTTGCTGTTTGTGGTTTGAATGAAGGATGGAGCCAATGACAACAGTCGACAGTGGGGAAATGTGGGCTGTAGTTTTGAATAGTGAAATAGGATAACACCCTAAAGCAGGGGTATATCATCATAATAGCAAGAAAAATAAAGACGATACTACTCTCAGTTCACAGTACTTTATTGATCGCGCGCGTTTGGTTGCACCGCCTTCATCACACCAAAACGAGAGGAGAGAAGCGAAGCAGACGTGGAAAAAAATTAGTTATGACAACCAACCAAACCGAACCAACATTAGATTTGAAATAAAATGTAAAGAGAATAAGAGATTTTTTGGATCGAAATATGGCCAAAACAACCGCACACACCCACGTCCACACCCTCACACACAATTTTCTCCAAGAATAGACACTGACTTTTGGGACAAAATAAATGGTTTTATGCATATTTTTTTTGGTTGGTTGGTTGGTTGGTTGTTTGGCGCTATATTTATATAAGAAGGCGTCCATTTTTTTCCGTAAAATATCCACCACTGACCATTAACTGGTCAATATTTTAGTTTAGATCTCTAGATCCACCGCCAACAGAATCATAAATGGTGCCAGGTGAATATTTTCCAAATTTTTCCCGAAATCACAGAACACTGCACGAAACATTATTCATTCAGATTCGGGCAAAGGAGGGTCCTGGACTGCTTAAAAGGATTTGAATTAATTCATCTTCGATCCACCAGAATGCTGCTGCTGGTCTTTGCGTTTTGGCTTCTGGATTCTGGTGGATACACACATTTAGTAGGTTCGGACATACGCCCATTTTCCAAACCACATAATAGGATTCGTTTTGCTGGGAATTTTGAAATAAGAAGATTGGTCTAGTTTATGCTCTGGTTCATTCTAATTATTTTGAAGTCAGAATTCTGTTCGGAGGGCACCACCACGAATAACAAGAATCTGACTGAAAAGATTCTGAAATTTCCTCCCGATTCTTCATTTCTTTTATTTTGATTTATAGAATTTGCCATTTCTATTCAGGGAATTTGGCCTGAATCGGAATTTGATTGACAGCCCGCACACACCTACCTACACCCTCTCTGCCTTTTTATTCTTATTCTCAACTTACCTTTTTGCACAAAAAAAATTTCATCCCGAACACAACAAAGAATCATGCAGAAGGGCGGAAATGGGGACGGTAGAGAATTTAAGAGAGAGGGGGGCAATAAAACGAGGCAACTCTGGATATATAGTGAATTGGTAAAATCATTTTCATTTACCAAAAGAATCCATCATTCTAGTGTTGCCACTCATGTTATTCATTGAAGGTTTTACTTATTTCTTCTTCTAACAATTTCAATACAACCAACCGACCCGATGTTTCTCATGTCTATGGTTCGGAATGTTCTTGGTGGTTATGTGGTTGTTATTATGTAAGTGGTTTTGACATGTCAAGAAACAAAAAAAAATACTAGACCATGGCAATCACCAAACGCTTGCACACATCATGCAGGAGAATTCTCTTACCAAACAAAAAAAAATGATCCCTAGAAAATGATCAACCCAAAAATAGACTTTTGTGAATAGACACTTTTTGACTGCGGGTCGGCGGGCGTCTAGCACCCGGGACCAATAATCACCAGCCAAATTCTGGGCGCCATACAATTCATTCATTTCTCATTTTTAATTCATTCAATTTATTTATTCATGTAGTTTCTTGGAAAATTCTTCATCTTTTAGCTTTTAGCTTTCATCATCATGATCCGGGGCGCAACATCAACAACTATCATCCAAATTCCGTATAGCAAAGTGATGGTGGTGGTGGCTCCAGGGCGGCATCAAACCAGATTCCAATGTTCATTCATTTCATTTATTTTATTGTTCGTCGGGGAAAAAGAGTTTCGGTGGTTGATGTGGTTTTTGTTTCGGGTTTAGTATTTTTTTCAAAACACATTTTTTCCCAGAAAAAAAGAGCCAACATTCCAGGTTGCCTTCGCAGGTTGCTGTTAACAGTTTCTCAGGATTTTTTTTTTCATTATTCGGAGGTTTTCAAGCTTCAATCTCTCCAAGATTCTGCATGCACAAAATTAACAAGTTTTCCGCCACTATTAACATAAGTTCATTCATTCATTTGTTTGTTTCAACATGTTTGAACAACTGGAAAAGAGAAAAGTTCTTCGAGAGAAACGACCAACAACAACCAGCAACCGGAAAAAAAGCTGGGTAATAAATTGTCAATGGATACACGTTTGAATGGCAAATGATGGCGGGTTAATGGTATGTTAATGTTATCGGGCCCGTAATCCTCAAGATTTTACACGTTGATGAACACTAGCACTTTACTTTTTTTTTGATCTTGGAATCCAACGATTCATGATTCGGACCATCTTGCGAGCGGTGAATTGAATTTCCTTTTGTGTCTGGTACATTGTTGGCTTCTTTGTTCATGTGTCGTTGAATTACAATTACCGACAAACCAAACCGCACAGACTATGGTGACTAGGATACACCAAGATCATCAACATCATAAATATTTGGTGTTTGTGTCGATGCCGGTAGACCGGTAGTCTGTCTGTCTGTTTTTGTCGGTATTCTCTCCTCTCTCTAATTAAATGTCAGTGACATTTGTAGCCGATGTAGTTGGTGCAAAATTGATGTGAATATGTCGCAAAACAAACATTATGTGCTCTCCAGGATGTGTAATCAATGTCGACATTCATGTAACTCCTAATTGGTTTTGATCTCCGACAGATTTTCTCTGATTCCATCTTATTTTTTTTTTGCTGAATCTGGCTTCAAGTGTGTTCACCTCTGGATCACGAAAGAGTATTGTCTGGGGATTCATCAGAAATGTCTCCTAGTTACATTTACTATAAGAATCTAACAAAAAAAGAATTGCACATCAGTAGTCCCCCCGAACTAGAGATAGCAAGAAGCAGAACAAAAATGGAGCCATTCCGGAATCAGTTCAATCTATGATTCTGGATAGAGCCCAAAACTAAAGGATGGTGGAAGAAAATTAATCACATTAAAATTTCGAGATACTCTCGAAATCCATACACCATCTATGCTGTCAATTATGATGATAATCATTTAGCTTTTAGGCTTTCCGACACGACATCATCCAACGATCCATCGGAAAAAAATTGACAGGATTGGATCATAATTCATGCTATTTGTTCCAAATTATAGACATGAGGATTCGCTCCCGAATCTGGTATGGCTCCATCAATCTTGTGTTGCCCTAGCTATAGCTGTAGCTCTCTCTCTCTCTCTCTCTCTCTCTCTTTCTGTTTGAAACTTCAAACTTGATTACCTTGGTGATCCATTTGGAAATAACATCAACATGATAATTGATTGACTGAAAATCGGAACGAAAAATTCAAGAACAAAACTTTTGCTTTGGACACACTGGCTCATTTTGCTTTGGTAATGGTACGAACAAAAAGAATCTACAACAATAACCATAACCGGTACTTTTAATGATAATTAAACCTGTACTAAAGGAGTTGAAACGGAACAAGATGAAATCAATGAATGAATGGGTGATTCTTGAGGAAAATAATTGTCATTATTGATTAGTCGGGTAGGCAAACAGACAGAATTACCGAATACCAGGCGAAGAATCATCGCCGAATGAAACAAAGAAACAAAACGCTAAAAGTCAAATTTAATTTGAACAAATTCTTGCTCCCGCTCTTGTTTCCAGAATTCTGGATCGATGGAGCCCCGATGGCGTCTCTCATTCATTATCCACGAAACAAAACTAAAACATCACAATCCGATACAACAACCGACGAACAAAAAATGCATGAAATAAAGTGCGATTGCATGTTTATCACTTGTTCTGGAGCAAACCAATTCGCTACATTTATGCTTGTATTCATCAGTGTTCCAAAAAGAATCCTGATTCACCGAATACGAATGATGGAACGATTTATGCGATTAATCTAGCCAACCATTCAGCCTACCGATACTACCAGAAGTATAATCCAATACGACAAACCTACTGGTACTATTGACAACAACTACAACAACAGCCAACATATTCGTTTCGGGTTGTAACATACGTTTTCGTGCATACAATTATTTTCACTCTGGAATGTTAGTTTGTGTATCCGTGTATCCGTGTGTGTGTGTGCGCGACTTTGTTTTCCAATATTGTATATTCAGACTATGTTCACATTCGTTATAAACTGAAATGTTGCAAGCAGAATGTAGTAAGCTTGACATTATTCCATTGACAATCTAGGTTCCAACCCTTTTGGCGCCTGAACACACGTTGAAAACAACAGAATATAATTAGATTAATAACATTTCAATAATCTTCTTCGCCTCGTCGTATATTTTCGCGGGATATTCGTGGCGAAGCAGAAACGCCAAACAAGGAGATATCATAATAAATCATTGTGGAGATTTTTAGTTTTAGTTTGAATTTTTAGATTCTCTCTCCCTTTAACCCTTTCACACTATAGCTCTATCTTTTTCAAATGTGATAATTTATTTCCGAAATACACTATTTCTTAGGAAAAAATGAATAATTGTTAATTGTCGATGTTTCTGCGTGTGCAAGTTGGAAGTTGGATGTTGGATCCATGATCCTGGACCATCATCACCTGGAACGACTGTATGCACTGATTCGTTTGGTGCTTCTTTTTGTTGGGATCATGGATGGGGGGAGGAGGGGAGCCCCGGTTATTAATATATTGGGTCATTAATTTAGGAATCCAGAGTTTTCACTGGTATCCTCCAAGAGTATATACCACAGTGGTTTGGATATGGTTCGGTTTTTGTTTTGGATTCCAAAATCCTATATTTCTGAAGTTCGGGCGAATATTGTCGACCAACCCAAAGACACTCGAAGATTTATAACCATATACTGTGGACCACAAACACACATACTGTTTTTGAGAAGGAGAGAGTGAAAAAAAAGTGCACCTAGATTCTTACCAGAGTCGGTGAAGATATTTTTTTCTGGGTCCTGGTGGGTGTTTGCACTCAGACTCGTACACAAATTGACAGCTTCGGATCGAAACCATGGACGGGGGGGAGAGAGGAGAAAAGACCATCACCATTATTGTTGCATACATGTTCAAAGATGATGATTAGTGGCAATGGAACAGGAAAGAGAGAGAGGGGAAGGGAAGAGGCTTTCGGTGCAAGAATCTCGATGGTGTGCTTTTCGATACATTGTATCCAGACACCGGGTATTCCAATGGAGTGGAGAGCGAACAAAAAAAATGGAATGGAATCAAAGCAAAGAGCAATCTATTATTAAACATCTTTAGGCTAAAAAGTTGTCTTGTTTTGTTCCGTCTCTTGTTGCGATGAGAGATGTTTGCGTTCCAAAAAAAATAAGAAGAAACAACAGTACAACAACGAGAAACATGCGGAAAAAAATTCCAAAAGGCATTGCAAGCAGCAGTTCCCATCATCATCATCATCATCATCATCAACGACGACGACGACGACGACCAACAACATTAACTGGAGAAAGGGAAAACACGGTTCGGTTCTCGAGGATACACAGGATACATCTTGGACCAAATACATTGCAACTGTATTTTTCCGCAACCTAGGAACAAAATATGTAGAAGGGCTCAGGTATATCTGATCTAATCTGATCCAGGCAAGCTAATGGCCATGCTTCCTTTGCCAACAATAAGAAAAAAAATAGAGGATGTTGATACGGTATTGATAGTTCCCGTTCGGTTGTTACCGTTCATAATGTGTTCATTGTCATCGTGTTGTTGGAACACACCGACACACACAAATATGGACTTTTTCGGGAAAAAGATCCAACAACACCTATAGGCCCGAGCAGTAAGCAGAACATTTATTTGTCAAAAAGACGATGTTGTTGGTTTACATTTTTATTTTGTGGGGTGTATAATGTTGGCTGTTTTGAAATATTATTATTATTATTATTGTGGTCGTTATTAGTTGTACATTTTTCGGTTGGCTGTTCAAGATATTTTCTCGGGTATCTTGTTCGACTACCGGGCACCGTTATTTTTTTGTCTGCCTAGCCCGAACAAACAGTAACAATGTGCCCACCTACAGCAATAATAAAAAAAAATGTACCAAGAAAGATAGTGGATAAGACGAAGAAGAAGAAGAAAATCCTGGCGATCCACGACAAGTTACATGGCGCCCTGATAAGAAATGTTGTTACGCCCAGAAGCAAGTTAATGAGCGTCAACATTACATTTATTCTTTTGATTCTGGATTCAGCCACAATCATATTAATGACCAAGGTATTACAGGAAGTTGGCCAAAGAGAGATAGAGAATAGATAAAGAGACTTCTTGTTGGTTTGTTCATTTTTTACACCAGACCAACGAATAGTGTTAATTAAATTTTACCTATAAAAAAAATTGATCACAATTTTCGTGCATTTGAGATCCGTTTGAACTTGGGCCTGGCCATTTTCGGATCAATTATAGATTATTTTACAATTATAGCCATGTTCATAATGTTGAAACAAAATTTCTGATAACCGTTTGGCGGCGGTTATTGTCCAAATAATAATAATAATAATAATCATGATCAATGGCAGAAAAATATGGGAAAAAAGGTACCAATTAAATGGTAAGTGGTCAGTGTGTTCAAAACAAACGAGAAGAAAGGTGATCGGAGAAACGATCACACAGGAACATTCACAGGAAACGATTCTCAATTCTCACCAAACAGTCTTCACGTTTGGCATTTTTTTTTCGGTGAATTAAACCAATCAAGTGAATCAACTCGAGATACACACACACTCTCTCTCTTTCTCTCTTTCGGTTGCTTTCGGGTAAAGACTGCATCATTATCATCATCATTATTTAATGGCAACGATTTGGATCCAATAGGTCGCCTCATCAAATTTTTGGATGGTCGTCAAAGAGCTTTTAATTGATACCTATATAATAATGATGAGGCGCCTTCCTGGATCCTGGATCCCGAAGGGAATCAAAAGAATCCTTTATTGAAATGGCAAATCGGCCTGACAAATTGATATGTACATAGTACAGTAAGATTTCGGTTTATGCGATTTTGAATTTGTGCAGTTCACACCTTGGTTGGTTATCCGCAAATTTCTTGTACTAACATACATAAAGGCTTGCTTTGGAAGCGTATATTGTGCGCACGTGTAGTGTCTGTGCGTGTTTGACGCCTAGAAGAACCGTTTTCCCCTCTGATTGGTCAAGTGATGATTTGACCAGATGACAAGTCACACTAAAAGCACTATGAAAAGCGACCAGCCTTAACCATTACTTGTCTGTGCATGTTTAACGCCTATAAGAACTGTTTTCCCTTCTGATTGGTCCGCTGTGATGATTTGACCCGATGACAAGACACACTGAAAGCATTATGAAAAGCGATCAGCTTTAACCAGTACTTGTCTATGCATGTTTAACGCCTACAATAACAGTTTTCCCCTCTGATTTGTCCACTGTAATGATTTGACATGATGACTAGACACACTATAAGGAGGAGACGAAGCTGTATTTCTCTCTGATTGGTCTGATTTTTTAAATGTCTTGTCTGTAGCACGTATCCACCGCATAAAAGGAGGATCCACTACTATATGATCACAACTACGAGAGTAAATACCTTCAGGACATTCGATTCATCGTGTGTCAACTCAATGGCCATGTCTGGGCATCTTGAATCATAATTAGAATTAGAATGAAGAATTGATTGCAAACATGCTCAGGTTGATTGGCCATGTATTTTTAAACAAAAATCTAGTTATAATATCGATCCTCAAGCTAGATGTTCCGTTATTTGAAAATGGATTCCGCTTATTATGCTGCTCTTTCTCTATCATCCAGAATAGGTTCAGTTAACGCGCGCCAGTTTGAGAGAGAGAGGTATCAATTTAATTTCGCCATTCATTCGGATGATTGCTACTAAATTTATATAATCATCATTATTATGTTCACACTCTCTAACCTCTCTTAGGTATTGGCGTGCTCTGCTATTGTTCCAGAAACATTGATGTGATGTTGTATTCCTTTTGGAATTGTTTCGAAAAGAAACGGGTTTTCTTATTCGCTGTTGTGTTTCTGTATAACTGCAAGGCAATTTGGTAATGATCTTGGATGGTAAAGTGAATATACTAGAAGAAGAAGAAAACAAATTTAGGGATGATGGCGACGACGAAGACGACGACGACAACAACAAAAACAACTTTCAAAAGCAGCAACACAACACACACTTATAGGATCGGCTCATTTAAATTGCATGCCAAAGTGGATCATTTTGTTGGATCTATTCTTTCTCTTGTTATTCTTCTTTTTCACTGAACAACACGGATAATGTTATTAAACATCTTCAAAAGGGGTTTCAAGCCGGGTTAACAATTGCAAACACCTGCCATTTTTGTTCAAAACGACCTTGTCCAATTAGTTTCCTGAAATATGACTTTAATATTCTTGTTGGAAAGGAGACAGAATCCATATTCCATGAATGAAATCAGAATTATAAAGGACAAGAAGAATGCCATCAGATGAAAATTAATTCCGAAAAAAAGTGTTTCTGTCAGTTTGTCAATAACCACTGATTGGCCTCAAGCTTTTTTGTGGTCACAGAGCTGTATCATCTTCTGTGCCCTGGCGAAAACCCGAGTATTTGAATATAATTACCGATCGCATGTGCGAACACATGATGAAATGATGAAATTTTGTCCTGGGGCCTTAATTAATTCTTAAATAATAATCGAAACAGCCAATTTAGATGGTTCAAGAAACCAAAACCAATTTTGGAGCCAATTTCGTTTGAATAATAATCGATTAATAATCGATACTATCGATGGTTTTGCAAGAGCTTTCTTTCAAAATTTCCACCGGGAAAATTCAACAGGAAATTTGACAGTTAATTAAATTGAAATAAAAACAAACGTTGCCCGAAATTTGTTTTTTGACAGATCTGTTTCAACCGGAATCATCCACGAAAGAAAACAAGGATATGGTTGGGGAGGTTTTTTTGTCTCAATCTGTTTTTAAATTTGTGTATGTGTATAAGTGGTGATGTAATTAAAAAAAAATTGTCCTTCCGTTAAGCAGCAAGGAACAAAACAATCTTTTCAGGAATAATGGTTGCTAGGGCCATTTATCAACAAGAAATAAAATACAACTGGTAGAATGCATAATAATTTGTGCATGGTCTGAATGATTGAGTTGAAAACAGCGTAAGCTGCTACTTTTGTTTCAGGATGATGATGATAACTACCTACCATTCTCATAATAATTAATATAATTGGCCATATATGCCATTAATATGTCAACCACTTGAAGCGACCGGGGACGCCTCAAACATGCATTATTCAAAATTCTAAATGTCTATTTTCATTTAGCGAACAATTCGCATTCGTTTTCGTTTCTGTCTGTTTTCCAGAATGAAATCAGCAATGACAAACGGAAAAAGAACGAGCATCAACATTGTTGTTGTTAATTACAACTTGGTGTTTCTCTTCTTCTCTTTTTTTTGTTATTTTCTCCTTCACTTTTTGCCAAAATTCTGTCAGACATCCATTTACCATGTAACGTATATTTCCGGAATAAAACCACAACCACCGCTGCCACTACCGATTCCGTTACAGGGTCAAGAATTCATTCCAGAATAATGCATACAATTAGCATTCATGAATTCGCCGCCTCAGCCTGTTTGATGATACATCTTTTTTTTTCCTGGTATCATTTCGTCTATGTCTCTATCCTTCATGGCTCCCATCCGCTGTCATTATTCTGGCAGACGATTTTTTAACTAATTTTTCTCGAAGGTGCACCTTTGATTGTCCTGTTACCAGAACCAGATAGGTTTCCGCAATGGCTGTAATTGTATTCCAAGATAAAGACCTTGTTCCACTGAAAGCATTGGATCAGGGAAGAGCAACCTTTTTTAACGAACCGGACGTTTTAATACGTTTTTTTTGGCGGTTCGCACATAAAGTAGTTTAGAATGTAGACCTACGACGACATCTCTGAGCAGAAGAACCGAAATACAACTCAGTCTCCTCCTTCAAATGTGTCTCGTCATCAGGGCAAATCATCACAGGACCAATCAGAGAGATGAATACAGCTTCTTCTGCTGTTTATAGTGTGTCTCGTCATCAGGTCGAATCATGACATTGGACCAATCAGAAAGAGGAATACACTTTCTTATGCTGTTTATAGTATGTCTCGTCATAGGGTCAAATCATCACATTGTACCAATCAGAGCTAGGCAAAAAGCTTCTTCTGCTGTTTAGAAATGATTGGTGGGCCGTACTAAAATGTTCACTGGTCGCTGGTTGCTCACCCCTGTAGTAGAGAATGGAACTAATATGATGATTTAACTCCGGAAAGAGATGCAATTTTAATCATCTTGAAAACATCGGAACAAACGGAAAACTCATGTGTATGTGTTTCATAAGTTAGCGAAAAAATGAAATTAAATTCAAAACTCCAAAATGGAACCCAACGAATTTCGGCTTGCTGTTGTTTCAACCGATAATTGGTCCCAGTTCAACCGTTTGTGCAGGGCCATTCTGAAACCAAGAACAGATCTAGGGAATCCAAAAGTCGTGGTCGTTATGTTGTTGTTGTTGTTGTCGTTGTCGGTGTTTCCGTAGAAACGATAACTCTTTCAGTGCGGCTGAAGGACCTTACGAACAACAACAACAATAACACCAGGAAAAAAAGTTTTTAACCCGAAATTCAAATTGTTTTTTCGCTTGTTTGTCGGAGCGAATTCACCAATTAGAATAATTGCACGATACGCAATAGGACCACATTGCAAGACAGATTCACCAAAAGGAACCAGGGAACCATAATCATACGCACAAAGCAGCAAGATAGAGAGAAGAACATCCAGGTGCATCGTTGTTAGATAACAATAATAATAATAATGAACCACTGAGCAATTGTTTTTTTTCCGGTTGGTCTCTGCAGGTTATGCCCGGTGGTTGTGTTGGCTCCAAATCAATCCAAGTTCAACACACCAGACGCCCGACAAGGGCATTCTACGGTTACGGTAATTGCACAGAATTTTGGTGGAAAATCAAACACAAAAAACACAATGATTCACATGATTCTGTCCCAAAGCAAAGCTCATGGATTATGTAACTAACTTCAGGTTGGTTATAATACCATTTTTATTAAATCATTGTTGATTGCTCAATAATCAAAATCATCTAAATGTTGATGATAATGGATTCTGTATGTGTGTGTATTTGTGTGTGTGGGCTGTTGGTGGCTGAAACAGTAATGAAATTATAAAAATTAATTTGGCTGAAAAACCAGAAACACGGGAGAATTTAATTTAGAGCATCAAGTTGAGAGAATCTTTGAGAATCGTTATACAACTCTCTCTCTCTCGCTAATTCTCTTTATCTTATTAAGAAATATCATTCATAACAAACATTAAGTTTTGGGATCTTTTTTGATATCCTGACGGATTCTTTGAGGAACCAGCAACAAAAGTTAATTTTTTCCATCACTCGTACTCTTATACATCGCATCTAGATTCTCGATTCTACGTCTGTTCTTAATTAATAATTAATTATGATTATTATTTTGATAGTAGTTTTTTCTTGCCAAATTACCTCCAGTGTATAATACTTTGCAGAACGAACTTAAAAAGTGCAGAGGCACAATTATTTTAGAAGATTTTCAGGTTTTTTCCGCCAGAATCTTTCTCTTTCTCTTATTCTTGTTTTTAATGTGGGGCGCCCGCGCAAATATTCGAACCGGTGCCGTTCATATACCATGTTTTCACATTTTCCCCTGATCTGTTTCGACCCTAAGCTCTTCCCTTCGGTCTTCCTCCTGATTAAACATTAATAATATGCCAATCATAAAGTACAGATTTCCTGTGAAGAGCGTAGCAAAAAAAATCAAACCATCGATGGTTCGAATAGTATTATCCTCTTTTCCTTTTATTTCCTTTTGTCCTTTTCGCGACGAACTTTGAAATTTGGACCGAAAAAATTGAAGAAATTATCAAAAATTCTATAATAGAATGTTTAATTTTTAATCACTTGTTTTTGTATCATAAAGAATTAACCCGGTGAATGTATGGGAAAGGCCCAGAATCTAAAATCTTAATCCTTTTCGGTAAATTGAATGCAAAAGTATACAGAATAGTATCTGCAAAGAGATTACCTGGTTGGCTGTTATCGAGTTTTCCTTTGTTTTTTTTATATCATTATCGCTGGTCTTCATAGTTCATTAAATTTCGGAAATGATCCTAGATTCTGGAACAAACCTTGTCGGTCCATAATGAGCCTAGCGTCCAGAATCCAGCAACGGACATCAGTAGTATTAGTTTTGGGAGGCCGAGAATGGCCGGAACAAGCAACCATACATATCTTGATATAACATTCATTTACATAATGTGATCCAGAATAAAAACACAAGAAGCAAACAAACTAACAAAATGCAACTAACAGATCATAAAACTTGATCTCTTTCATTCTGCCCATAACACCACTGAAAGTATTCTGCTGCTGTGCTGGTGTACCACCATCAGAATCAACGAAACACACAAAAAAAAACATCAGCTTAAGTTTTGCGTTAAGCTTGTTAGGCTCGTCATTCTACCTTTCTACGACCATCTCATCATCATCATCATCAACATAATCGCTACTAATAACATCATTCCAGAACCACTGCAAAACATCTGCATCATTATTATTGCCTGGCTTAGGTAGATTGACACATGGCCGGACTTGGATGGTTGGTTGGTTGGTTGGTTGGTTGGTTGGTTGGTTGGTTGGATGGTTGCTGGTGCCAAAAAGATGAAATCTTGTTCCAGAAAAGCGGACCAGAATTGAATTCCAAAGTTGAAAATTGAATTTTCCATTAAACAATCCGGTGGAAAACTTGTTAATTTATCAGGCCAACAATATGCTCCCCCTTTGGCGCTTTTTAATTTTTGATCTAGGATTCCAAAATGACCACACCAGCTTGACCAATTTGGATTGTTTTGAAAAGTTCCAACGATAAAGTTGCCAATTTTTATATATTTATATGACAGCTGGTGGAAAAAACCACGCAGGTAACCAAACTTGGCCTTTCTGTTCTGGAACGCCATCATATGAATGGTAAACCATCTGTCCGACTATCCGTCGTCGTCGTCATCGTCGTCTTCGCTATTCGTTGGCGTTAGTGGTCTGTCAAAGGCCATCTGTTTTTCCTCTTTTTCTCGCGCTTTTTCCAAGCTTTATTTTTCGCTATTTCGGATGTTCCGCCAATACGTGCGTGTTTGTGGTGGCACGTGTTCCACATTAAGACGAGTACGACGAGACTATGTTTATCGGTCGTCTCGAAACAATTTCAAACAATTTCAAAAAAAAAGTTTGATCGTACACGTCGTCCTTTCCAGATTGATGATGGCAAAGGTCACTGTCCCGTACCGTAGACGCGAAAAAAAACCGATGATTCATTAGAGTGTGTGACTACAGTTATGGATTTTTTTTCTGATTGTCGGTGGCGGAAAATTTTACCGGCAATGAAGCAAACGAAATAGTATCCGCATCTTGTGTTTCATTGCGAAATTGACACTGGTGCGTGTACGGTGCCATAAGTACCATGAGAGAAAAGAGAGTTCAGTGGTTCATTGATCGATTGAAGCAATGATGATGATGATGATGATGATGATCATGGTGGTGGTGGTGGTGGTGATCACCGATCGAAATGAATCGAAATGAATTGTGTCTAGTCTGGCCGCGCGCATCACATTACCTGTCCAAAGCCACTTGATTGTTGTTTGCGTTGTTCATTTCATTTCATTATTATTATTTTCGAATCTTAAATACTTTTTATTATTTAGGGCTAACCATCCCAATAGCTTCCAGACAGATTTCCAAAAGTTTTATTTTCAACTTATTTTTTATAAGAGATGGACAACTTCATCATCATTTTCTGATTGCAGATCACCATCATCACCATCCGCCGCATCTTTTCAAGAAAAAAAAATAACTATTGGCTGTATCCATCCGTCCATCCGACCGACCAACCATCCATCCATCCGTCCATCCGTCCATCCGTCCATCCGACCATCCATCCATCGTCCGAAGTTGTTGTTGTTGCTGTTCTCTCTCTCTTGTGGTTGGTTGGATGTTATTGTCGGACTATTATCATAATAGACTCTCGTCTTTTTTTTCTATTTTATTTACCGTTCTTACAATACCGAAAACCATAATCTAATAAACCTGCATGTCGCTGAGGATGCGTGTGTGTGTGTATGTGTGTCTGTATGGGTTTGTGAACTTCAAGAATAATAATAAACTTGGTGGTCAATAGCCGGTGGTCATTTTTCTGGGCTCTCTTTCTCTCTCTTTTTCTCTCTACCAATTGAGAGAAAGAGAAATATGAAGCACATATCCATTGTATGATGATGATTGAAAATTTGTGGGCCCAACACACAAAGATAAATAAATCGCAGACAATCGCAAAGAGAGAAAAGATGAAGAAGAAGAAGAAGAAGATGAAGAAAACGGTTAAAGATGATAATTTAATTTGAGGATGTCCAGGTGGCCAAAGCATTGGTTATCCAATTTCCGGACGACATGAACAAACGGAACAATCTAAATGTTAAATCAAACTATTAGAGCAATAATTTGATCTTCTTCAAATGATGATTCGTGTAATGATTTTTGCTCTCTTTTTTGCTCTCTCTCTCTCTTTCTTGTCCTTGTTCCAGTTTGTGTTCAGGCGCGTTTCAGTTTACCTGGCCAACAATAAATGTTCCCCACAAAAAAATATCTATCGATAGTATCGGAAAAACGGAAATGCATTAACAACCAAAAGCAAGAGAAAGAGACAGGGCTTCAATCCAAATAATATGGCCATGTTTGCGTGATTGTAATAGCATCAACCAAAGAAAAAATTCGAAATACCAAGAACCATCATCATCATAAGAAGATGATCATGATCATTACCATCATCATCATCATCCAACAACACATGCACACTTTTGGAGATTATTATTAATTTTGTTTATTTATTTATATCCTTTTTCTTCTTGTGGTTGATATTTTTATTCTTGGTTTTCTGGTTGATTCGAAAATGAAATCAAAAAAAGAAAACCCGAACCTTTTTCCCGAGTTTGACACACGAAAGTTTCCGCTATAATTATGGCGGTGTTTGTGGTTATCCTAACATTATTATTATTATTATCATTATTAGTTGCGGATGGTTGAGGTTGGCCAATTTTATCCCCATTTTCAAGATGATAATGATGGTGGTGGTGATCGTTTTGAATGTATTTTTTTCTGCTTCCATTTCTAAGCAAAATCCTTAGTACAATTCCATTTCGGAAAATCTGATTGTTTGCCTGGCTACAGGTCAGGTTTGGATATTTAGTCGCCGCTTTCCAGCCTGATTCGTCACACTTTTCAAACAGGCCAAAATATACTTTTCATAAATTTACCTTTCCGGCTCTTTTTGTTCGCGCAGTCAACATACATTCATTTTGCACGACGACCGAATCTCGGCGATATTTGCCAAAAATGTCAGCCCAAGAATGCCATCGTTTTGGAGTGGCAAAAATTCGCTGTCAAACGGTATACTCTTTGTTCCAATGTTTCTTTTTTCGCATACGGAATATCAATGGTGTGATGACACACATTATTATTAAGCCCAAGACAACAACAACAACAACAACAACAACAGCATCAAACACATTGAATATTCGAATCATGTTGCATGTTTGGCACAAACAACAACAACAACAACAATCCCAAACCATACAGGTACACGAATACAGGTGAACAATGCAAAGCCTTCCTGTATGACACCAATCAATCAATCAATCAATCAGTCAGAGGAAAAAGTCAAAAAGAATGGCCACAAAAGATCTTGATTCGAGTCGTACGTCGTAAAGACCAAAACGAATGCTTTGATTGTGTGTATCCTTTGAATGACAAGATTGTCTTATTATATGATTCCTCTCCTTCCCTTACTTTCTTGCTTTGGGAATATGTGATTAAATCT
Organism: Amerodectes protonotaria; assembly: GCA_025882695.1. NCBI lineage: Eukaryota > Metazoa > Arthropoda > Arachnida > Sarcoptiformes > Proctophyllodidae > Amerodectes > Amerodectes protonotaria. Next base: position 70,433 of record JAOZJS010000078.1, read on the forward strand.
GAATCAAATCAAATCAAATCAAATCAAATCAAATGATTATATAAGACAGTGTTAGTGTTGGATGAACCACCGCGGTACCACCAACAATGATGATGATGATGATGATTGATATCCGACCACACAAATCTCACGAATATGAACCGGGCGCCAGGTATATTTACGTTTGCTATGAATCGGCCCAAGATAAGAAAGGTGATAATTCAAATTGGGCGTTGACATTACAAAATAGTATTTAACAGAAAACCAACAGAAAAAAAAAGATAGTGGATCAAGTGTATCGAACAACAAAATTCACAATCAAACAGAATAGCTAGAATGGGTTGTGCTGGCAAAAACAACAACCTGAAAAAGGAGGAAAGAGGAAGAATTACAATCAGACAAACAGGAGGAGGAAACAAACATGTGTCTATCTTTTTTCGGAAAGTTTGATTGTTGTTTGCCGTTGTCTGATGATTGAAATATGTTTGCCCTGTGTGCGTGTGTGGTGCACCTTGTCAGTTAGGATTGCTTGTTTGTTCAAGATTCATATTTGGTCTGGTTGGTTGTAAGATGAAGATGAAGATGATCATCATCGTCCTGATGAGCTCCTCATCTGGTCGTACTTCTTCTTCTCCTTCTTGTTGGAAACTGGCCTCAGAAAAAAGATCCTAGATTTGCCTCTTTTCCTTTATTTTATTTGTTTGTACAGCAACGACCAACAACATTTGATTGTTGTTTGCCTCTTTCAACGACGGTATCTTTTATGGGGCTTGCGAATACAGACAAAAAAATAGATAGATCGAAGGAAGGAGGACAACAAGGAGCAAGAGCCAGGCGTAGGATGGAAGGAAGTGTTCCCTCCATACACTTACACACACACACACATTGACACTTAATCTCTTTTGGATCATACACATTGTTTTCTCTTGTTTTTCTGGTTGTTCCGGCAACGTTATAACGGAAAGGACGGTAAAAACAAAATTATGGCCCATAGGATTTATTGGTATATCTAATATAAGCTTTTTCCTGCACTATAAATGTATTAAGGACTCGAATAAAGAAATAAAGAAAGAGAGAAGCGAAAATCTTTGACCACTTTTGTTGGTCGGCGAGAGGGGGCGCGGTCGAACGAAATTCACAAAAATCACACCCGGACGCCAAGATTCCTAAGGTTTTTTTTCAGATCTTTTGAACGAACAAACGAACAACGGTAACAAACAGTGAGAAAATTAATTATCGAATGGTGCTAGAGTTTGGTGTGTTTGGTGATTGATCTTTTGGTACACCGTCCAATATTCTGTAGCATTCCGGATAAATCTGATTCTTGCAATCAATCGAGATGGACAGTTAAGACCGTGCAGACCAACCATCAGATGGTTGATTTTCCCAAATTCTAAATAGATTTTATCATTCCAATCACACGCAAACCACCGGATCACGATCGCCAAATACGGCGCTGCTGAATATACAAAAAAAAGGGAGAATAAGGATTGGAAAAGCGCCTGGAATCGCTTCTCTGAGTCCAAGCTTCGGGAAAAAAACAGCACAAAACAAAAACCCGACCAAAATCAGAGTGAAAGAAAAATGAATAAAATTAATCAATTAATTGAAGCAAGAAAGTGTTGGATCCAGTGGAAGAACTTTCCGAAAAATGGGAAAACCAGAAGCTTAAGAAGACAAACCAAACCCGGGCTGAAGACCAAGAGTGTAATAGGTAACAGTCAACTGAATTTGGTTCTTCTCTCTCTCTCTATCTTGGGCTAGGAAATTTGATAATTAACCCATTGTTATATTCGGGCGCAATATATCTTTTTCCGCTATCTTCTTCATCACACACTTTTTTCTTTACTAATTAACTGTAGAAAGAATCCTTTGTATCTTTTATTCGTTTTCTCTTCGGTTGGTTTCTTTGGAAACTTTCTTTCGTCTCTTTCTGTGTCCCTATTTCTTCCTTTCCATTTGCACAAATATTCTTTATTTTAGGGGAATCCTGCAAAAGGATTAAAACAAGTCAGAGAAAGATATCGTAGAAGAGAGGAAGGAAAGATAAAAGTGTTCCTGGGATTTTTTTTCTCCCAATTCCCGGGAACATCTGCCTCTTTCTTTCTTTATTTTTTTGGCGTTCCTCTGGTTTCAAAACGTGGTTTTAAACCCAATCAACGCGGCGCGGAGGCCAGGAAAATGAAAATGAAATCCAAAAATGACAGCAAAATGAAAACAAACAGAAAAAACAATAAAAAAACATGGATGTAATTTATAATTGAAACGCCAAAAACAAGAATCGTCCAACAAAACTGGTTGACAACAACCAATCAACAGCAATATAACCAGCAGAAACAACGACAAGATTGGATAAGGTTTTAATTTTTAAAATGTTTGTCCTTCTTCTCGTCTCTCTCTCACACGCTCATTCATAATTCACATTAGGGTTTGTTGAATGGATCTCATGATGCAAGTGATCCAATAGATTTACCTCAGATACCCCGGATGTGTGTGTGTGCGTATGTTTGGTTAGTGTTTGTTATTTTGCAACAAAGTTAATGGATTTTTTTCTATCGTCTTGTTTTTCCCGTTGTGTGTTGTGTGTTCTACTGGCAAGATCTTTTTTTTAAAAATTTATAGATTTTTTTTTTGTTTTAAAACATATTTTTTTCGGCTAAAATTTATCTTTTGCCAGCAATTTCCAGCAGACGGATGCATCATGCTATGGCTGGGCGTTACCAAAACCAAACCTATTGATGATATTGATATCATATAGGGTTGTAAAAGGCGTGTCTGGATAAAAAGTTTATCTATAAATAATAAATATACTTTCAAGGTATAAAATTAAATTTATGAAACTCAAAAAATGAACCTCCGAAACAGAGCGTTCGATATGATTCGATGGATTCGAAAATGGATCGCCAAGCCTACATCCTGCATCCACTTGGTTGGTTTTTCTTTTGAGAGTGGCCCAAAGCGTGTGACCAAGACCAAGACGATAACCTGATGTACCGAAAATTCGGTTAAAGAATTTATTTTTCTCTTTTTTTTTTATTCTTCATCTCTCTTGTATACTTCTTCTACTTCATTGATTCACACTAATAGGAAAACAAAATTCTTTGTTGAGGTACCGCTTCGGCACACACTTCGATTCATCTAAAAATAACAATAATAAATAAATATAATTCAATGTAAAGTCTGTACTTTTTTTTCAAACAGCAGAAAAAAAAAATAAACCAGAATTGACGGTTTCTGATTACAAATTCTTCACTTGAACCTTATATATTCTATATTTTTCTCACAATATTACATTAGCTGACGGCGTTCACACACAAAAAAAAATTTGGGACAGTAGCATCAGCCAGGCATCCAGGGCCCAGAATGTATGCTGACAAAAAGCAGGTAACTTTTGGAAATAGAGATAATTTTCAAAAGCTGAAAATGGAATTTCTCTCACCCTCTCTCTCTCTCTCGCACACACGCAACAATAAAATGAAAGTCGAAGTCGTCCCTTTTTCTTCTTTTTTTTCAGTGTCGCCAACTTCTTTTCGTCAAGAACTTAAAATCCCGAGAAAAAAAACCAAAATGCAGTGAACCAGGTGAGGCAAATTGAATTAATTTCATTTAAAGCTAATAATAAAAGCTCGTTCATTCAGACACCCGCACACACACACACATACTGCAAGAATACGTTTCGTTTCACATCCAAGGATGGATAATGTTCCCGACAAGTACAGCACTTTTTTCCCGACTTTTTTGCTGTCCGTGTGTGTGTCTGAGGTGATTGGTGCACGAAGAAAAAAAAATAACGGAGAATGTCAAATTGAATTGGGATCCACAATCAATGTCAATCGGCAAATCCATTAGGAAGGAAGAGCGAACGAAAGGTGCAGATCCAACGCACGCGTAAGGTAGCCTATTTTTGGATACTTGTTAATTCTCTTTTCATCTCATTCCTTTTCCGCCCACCGCCCCTTCAAATTTCATTTCCAATCTTTCCAACTAAGTATTCTGGTCGTGTATTTTTTTTCGCTCTCTCTTTCTCTTTAATCTCTATTGTCTTGTTCCCATCCATCTTCAAACATTCTGGTCTTTTTGATGCAAAAACCTTGGTCATTTATTTTTGTTGCTTGTGTCGTCGCTACAAACTGTCAAACTACGTTTCTTTTGGTCTTCCAGTGTGTTCTTCCAGGCGCGAACTTTTTTGTTGTTGTCGATGCTACATTTACCGTATCCAGGGAAAATCTTTCCCCTTTCATTCCAATCCCAGCCGTTAATTAATTAATTTACTCCAATTCTCACCAACAAGCATCCTTCTTTCTGATTGTCGCTTGTTGGGCGATTGATCCGAATCTTTGTTCTTAGTGTTGATGGTGTGTTAATCCCCTTATAAACATCCAAAAACACTTTGAGCCTCGTTGAAAGATTTAATACTTTCTAGCAAACACACACACATACAAAACTGATCTGGTCATTTGGATTATTTTATGGCCGAAAAATCAATCAAATCGAATCAAATCGAAAGATATTCCCCGTTTTTTCTGCTTGTTTGCTTAATTCTTACCTCTTCATCCGATAAATTGTTGACCGATTCCATTGATTGATTCAAATGTTGCAATGAATTATTGTTGGTTTCATTGCCGTTGTTTGGATGTATTAATTCCATAATTTTAATTTATAGGATAGAGAGGGAGCGAGAGGGCGAGAGACTATAATACTGAAATATAGTAGCAGTTTTAGGGAGGAGATCAGTTGAACGAAGGCAGCTTCTGATTGGCTAAATTGATTTAACTCTTATTACTTAGAAACAAGTAATACACGCACATACATTCAACACGAACACACATACAGACAGGCAGACAGACACTTAGACAGACACACTTGCACATTCACAACACTTTTTAAATCCGTCCCCTTTCTTTTCACTATTTTAATAGTTGTTGCTGTGGCTGTTGTCTTAAAACACGGCCCAGTTTTTTATTGTTTCTGCGCTTTGTCTTTTCGTTCAAACTAGAACCAAAGCCGGCCTTGATCCCTGTGTGGTTTCGTTTTCAAAATTTCACGTTTTTTCTGAACGATCCTCTCCCGGTTCGGATTGATTTGATTGACGTGCAAGCTTTGCAGCTAATTTCCGGAATAACAACAAGAGCTTTGTAGGGTGACTTCAAAGGTGAAATACTCTCAGGTTGCAGGTAGACTTGTAGACGCTGTTTGACCCACAGTCAGTTTGGTTGGCAACAATACCGCAAAATCGATCGACCGGAACTGGAATTACTGCTTCACTTAAATTTTGGGTGCGCACAGACACAATCGACCGGGAAAAAGGAACCGGCAACAACAACGAAAACAAATACAATTAACAAACACAAAAACGACAACAAGCAACAGTGGTTTCGAAGCAAGATGTTAGCAAAGAACAAAACAAAAATCGGGGGCAACTGATGATGATGATGGTGGTTGGCTATGAAACGGATGATTCTGTGTGCCGCACAAGTGTTAGCTGATTGGCCACCAAGAATGTCACCGACAACAACAACAACTACAACCAGTAAAAAAAATGATAATATTCTCAATTCAAAAGCTAATGAACAAAAGAAACGAGAAAATTGCTTTGTGTATGTGTGTATTCTTTCTTGCTTGTGTTCTTCAGGTATTGTTGGTATTGAAATGAACAAGAAAACAAAATATATACGGAGGCGTCGGCGTCGGTGGTTGGTGTTTGGCGTATGTATAACTATATGATTATTATTATTAATAATTAATTGCCTTTGTCGTTGTCGTAACCGTTATAACTGTTGTTGCTGTTGTTGTTGTTGTTGAATAAATTCGTGTCGTTGTTGGTGTTATTATTGGTGTTCGGTGTTGTTGTTGTTGTTCGTTGTTCGTCGTTGCCTACCAAGGCAAATAATTTTTTTCGATGATACTAACATGCACCAAAACACAAAACGTTTTCAAGCTATTTTTTTTCCTGGTGTGTGATAAAGTAGAGAGAGAGGAAGAGAGTAGGCACATGTGAGAATATCATTATATCGGAAGGTAAATTTTGTGTGCCACTCATATACCTGCAACAAACAAACACACACACACACACACACCTGAGCAAGAATAAAAAAAATTGACAATAGATTTAGTAATGTTTGTTCGAGCTTCAAGCGATTATATTGATGATGATGATGATGATGATGATGGTGGTGGTCAGGATTCGCCAGAATCCAGCCAGGTAATTTGTGTCGTCTACTTCGAAGATGATGATGATGATGATGATGATGATGATGATGAACTTGTCAGAGAGAACTTGTCTCTTTCGTCAGTCGCCTGATCTTCCGGAAAAAAAGGATCTTAGGTTCAAGAATCAGGATCTTATTTTGGTGTATTCTCTTTTTCACTTTCTGGTTCGCCTCCTCCAAACGTGTGTTGGTGGCGGTGTGTGCGAGTTAATGTCGTTTTAGGTTTGTTTGTCGTCAGTGTTTTCGTCGTCCTCGTCTACGTCGTTGTCCTGGTTGTTGTGTCGTTTGGTTTCTAAGGTAAACATACAGAGACACAGGAATATAAAAAAAAGGGAAAGAATCAGAATGAGGTTAGGCTGCTGGAGAAGAAAAAAATAGATAGATAGGGAGATATGCAAAAGAGCAAGCAAGACGTTCGGATTTTGGTGTTAGATGCCAAGATGTCCGAGAGAATATTCAAACCGATCAAACCGATCCACCTCTGGAATTTTTGCTTGCTTGCTTGCTTGCTTTTGTACCAAAGATTGTGTGATTTGTTTATGATATTTAAACTTGTTGGTTTGTGGTTGTGGCGGGTGGACAAAACAACGAGAAAGAAAGAAAAAGATGTCATGGCTCGTGAGAAATCTTATTTTGGTGGATGGTTGGTTACCAACGCCAAGGCTATTGTGTGTGTGTGTTTCCTGGTATCAGTATTCTCAATTCTTATCTCAAGGTGTTTCGTAATAATAATAATAATAATAATAATAACAGTGTTCATTTCTGTTGGCCAAACAACATGCGGGCAATGTAATCATCCGCAAACTGAGATTTTTTTTCTCCACAGAAACATACACACAGGTACACAATCTGTATCTGTGATGTGTGGTGGTGAACAGGTAAGAAATCACAATCATCATCTGCCTGGCCTGGCATTGCATTGTAACACACAGACATTCACTTGGGATTATTGTTGTTGATCCTTAAATGGATATATGGGATATACTGACATGCATACACATACATACAATACAATAAAAACCTTGGCGACGAGTGCAGAAGAAGAAATGGATTCACCAGGATTCAATCCAAGATCCAGGATTAAAGCAAGCAAGCAAGACAGGCCGAAAGAAACTGAGAAAATTGTCGCGACAAACAAACGGAAAAAACAAAATTTTTCCGTTTCAAAGTCTTAGGGGTCCAAGAATTACACACACACTTACATGCAAAGCACAAACATGCACCAAAACACGCCCCGACCCAACTCTTGGCGCCACACAATACGAGGTATACGCCTACCGTTAGTTATTCTTCTTGTTTTGTTGCAATGGATAATGTAATAACCAGTATGAATATGAATCAAGAAGCGTACACACTGAGAAAGAACTGATGATGATGATGATGATGATGAAGAAATAATAAAAGATCAGGTAAGGCTTGGTTGATTGCTGATGCTGTTGGCGACGGTGTGTCTTTGTGTATTTGTGTGTGTTTGTTTGTGTGTGTGTGTGTGTGTTTCACGTCGTGTTCCTCGAACAACACTGCCGTGACTTAACTGTATGTCTCTTCAATGTTTGGTAGACTTTCGGGTCTTGTGCCAGTTGTTCAGGATTTTTCTTCTTTTTTTTTGTTATTTTGGCTATTCAGTATAATTTTTCTTCTTTCCTTCCTTTCCTTTCCGTTCGTGAAAGTAGACATAAACGAAGAGAATACAAACAGTGAAAGCATACTCTATCTGTATTCGAATTTAATACAATCGGTGTGCCACTACCGACAGAACGAGAGAGAGAGAAAGAGAGAAAGAGAGAGAGAGAAAAGGTATAATAATGCCGGCCAGGTATACTAACAAATGCACACACACACACACACACGCACAGGATACACACACACACAATCGGCTAATGGAGCGGTAGATGATGATGATGCTGTCGGTTTTTTTTGTTGATGATGGAAGAAGCAACGGTGACAATATAAAACCAACCAACCAACCAACCTACCAAACACACACACACACACACACACACAAAGGTAGGTCACTGTCAACTGAATTTTGTGTTGTTCCATGTGTTCCAAGAAACCAAGATCCAAGATGATATCAGTTAGAGAGAGCAAGAGAGCTGGGCGTCCGTGAAAACCACCCAGCTAGACAGGGTTCAAATGGTAGTGCCGCTACCTTCGACCGCTGAAACAAGAGGCCATTGGGATCGGGAACCATCGGGATCCTGTTCCTGTTCGTGTGTCAGTGTTGGCCTTTGACCCGAACGGAGAGCATTCGGTTTTTGTTTCTCTTCACTTCACTTCTGTTTTCATGTGAAAGGATTTTTTTTTCGACGAATAGATCGAGATATTTGATTTTTCCACCGGAAATGCCTTGGCCCACCTCTAAGAGGAGGGAGAGAGAGGATGTAGGGGAAATGAAACCAATTTTTGATGTGTTGATGATGATATAAATTGAATCCACACCCATTCTATTATTATGTGCTGTTGGCCATGCTGCGTTCGCTTGCTTGCTTGCCTGCTTCAGTCTAACAGTTTCGCCAGAAGCTAGCGCGATCGAGGGAGAGAGAGAGAGAGGGACAAAGAGGGATTGGACAAATATTTCCATTGTTGCCCAGGTAAACGTGAAGAAGTGTGCTGCTGCTGATGATGTCTGGCCTTACAAGAGTAAACTTCCTTTTCAAGCAAGCTAGATTTTTGATTATTATTATTATTATTATTATTATTTTTACAACAATGATCTTCCCAAATTTGATGGGAAACAGCTTGTTGTAAGCTGTGTTGCAGATGATGGGCTGCGCTACCTTTTATATCGTTGCGCACAACATAGAAAAAAGGTGACCTAACGCATTAATCATTCAAAAAAAGGGATGCAATACACGCCGACAACTTTTGATTGGTCGATAGCAATTAGCTAATAAATAAGGGGAGGGTATAAGGACAAGCGACTGGTCATTCTAGTGCACACCAGTCAAGGACATGTGGGTTTAGTTTTATTTAAAAATCAATCCATTTTGTATAGGCCATTGTGAATGGACATGGTTATAGGCGGAGTTGATCACTGCATTTCAACACTATTTGGCTAGTAAATAGCACAGGTTCAGGAGCCAGCTAAGCTTGCGCATGAAGATAATTTTGGATGAATTTATTGCCAATTTCTCCTCCCATTTTTCTTCTCAGTTTTACATGGTGCAAACAACTGAAAAACAAAAAGCGAAACGCCCAACGTACGAAATCTGGATTCGTGTTTTTTAAAAGCTTTATTTTTTGGTTTGCTTGCTTGTTTGTTTGTTTGTTCGAGGATTCGGATTTTAGGTTTGTTTTAGGTTTTTCAATTATTGTTCGAAGAATGCTTAATCCATGTTCGGATTGTTGTTGTTGGTTGTTCATCAATCGGTGCGTGATTTGAATTTTAATTTATCCGAACTCTTCTGTTTTACACTCTCGGAAATCATATTTGGCGTTCCGAAGTCTGAAGGCCAAAACAACTACCAGATTCGATTCAGTGAAGCTCAGTGAACCGAATTCATGTCCGGGAACAATCTAGTGATTCCGATGATCCGTATGATCCTAGAATCATGGGGCGAAAGGATTCCGGATATCAATTGAATAGATTACTGAATTCCCGGTATGACATTCCCGGTGATAAGGTGACACATTCTCTGCATGGGATATGAATCAAAAACGCAAAAAAAATGAAAATGAAAATGAATGAGCCGGAGACAGATCGAAGTGAATACCTTACATTTATAATTAATTACTAGGTTTCAGGTGTCCACCACCGCTATTCGCGCTGGACCACATACGAAACACACACACATACACACGCACACGGGCGAGCAAATTATTATGATAATTATCATTATAAATATACACTTTGTAACACACGCTAGAAAAATTTCTCTCTCTCTTTCTCGCTCTCTCGCTACCGCTGGACAGCAAGGATTAATTATTTGGCCGAACAGACACCTTGATCCCGTAACTGAGAAGGCACGTTTTATGTTCAATGTTCATCGTTTATGAAGATGAATAATGATGGATCCAGTTTAGTACCGGTTTGGTGTGTCACATCATTGTCATCATCATCATCATCATCCTGGACAACGTTCCCTCCTTGTTCTGGCCATGGAGATTGTTTCAATTGATTATTTCCGCCACGGAACCATTCTCATTGACACGCAAACATTTCCTTGATTGACCGCCGAAAAAATTTGGAACGCAAACCAAAGATGAACGATTTATGTCGATTTGATCCAATTAAAAATCAATTAGAAACCAATCAAATTGAAATTGTTTTCCAAAGATTTTTAAAAAAATTTCCCTGATGGCCGTTCATTGAGGACGTATTTCCGTTTTTTCCATCTTTTCCGCTTTTCCCATCCTTCCAAATTATTATTTTGGCGATTCAAACAAGCATCTGCGAGTATTTTTTTTTAATGTTCAGTTTATTTTTCCATTTCCAAATTTGAACAAACAAACACGTAGACCGACATAAAAGCAAAATGGGACCAGGAAACTACTAGGGATTGTTTTGTTTTGCTAATATAAAATGAAGGTTTTTTTATTTTTGAAGTAAAACACTGACAAATAAGAAAATTCGATCATAAGACACTCTACGTGTAATAAATGGCTGTTTCAGGAACACCGATGGACACACCTACAGCAACATGTTTTTTCATGGTGTGTATCTTCATCATCATCATCATCATCACCACTATAATAATCATAATCATAAAATATACAATGTTCCTCCTCCGATGTGTGTGTGTGTGTGCGTGTGTTTTGCATAAGTATGGCGTTAGGGGCGTCAACACGGCAGGCAAAGGCGGAGGTTGATGATATCTGTTGTCCGCCGACGCCAAGGTTGATAGGTTGATTCAAACGTGCATACTATTCGGGTGTTAATAATTAATGGACACTTTAGCTTATAATTCTCTGCCAAACTTGGAGATTCATTTTTTTGTTACAGATTTTCCAAGATTTAAATCATAACTTTATCTTCGGAGCGTGATTCTTATCCTCCACGGCCATACAGGAATATTCTGGCAAATTTAATGAATGCTATCTGTAGGCTGCTGCTGGAACAAAACTAGAATTAAGGGGGAAAGGTATCAATTTATTATAATTAAAATTGCAGCGTGTAATACAGTCGGCCCTAGGTATGAAATACAATCGCAAACACTAATATCACACACACACACACACACACACAGAGAGCGGGAAAGCTATACAGTGAATCGGTCACGAATCACATTTGATCATAAACCAGCCCGGATTGTTACCTGAATGAGAGATACAGAAAGAATAATAATAATAATAATAATAAATCCTAGAGGATTCCGGAAAGTCGCGCCAGAAAACCAGAGAAAAAAATTATTCCGATCCTTGACGAACATTTTGTCTGCCTGCTTGTGTCTCTGTGTGGTGTGTTTGGTTCATTTTTTTCGGTTAATTTGTTGCTTATACAACCATATGGTCCGCAGCTATTCCCGGATTTTCAGCCACTCATTTCAAATGCTAATCAGCTTTGATTTTAATTAACAACCAACAAAAGAAAAACAACAACAACCATGACCATATATTCATGAAAGCACAGACGACCACTGGCCACTGGTGCACTGGCTGGGACCACACTTGGTCCATGTTCATCAGCATAAAACACAACATTGTTCGTTTTAGACATTCAATCTTTGCATGAATCTTCCATGGTGCTCGTCGACGAACCCACCAAAAAATCAACCGAGAAATAAAAATGAAAATAGGATTCCTAGTTTTTCCCCCACAATTTTTTCCCTTCAATTTTCTGGCCAACCCGAAACACAATAGGTGGCTCAATCTTCAATCGGTATTGTCGGTTGTTGTGAAGAGTTGTATCGTTTTTTTTGATTATTCTAAAATTATTGAATCGTATTGAAAATCGTATATGGTGTTGTTATATAATATTATTGAAATATTATTATATTCCACCAAACAGAATGCAGAAGCGACCAAGGCACGCGGAAGTATGCACGCACGCACATTGCCAATATGAATAACAGCACATCAGATATTCCGAAAGGTTTTTCCGGTAAAAGAAGTAGAGATTCCGTTTTCCAAACCGTGTGCGTGTTGATATCTTATTTTCGTCTGCTGGCATCGATCATTGTCACACAAGTGCCACCAAACTGCAACTACTTTCAACAACAACCGAAAAAAAAACGAAACATCCCAACCTAATGGTATCAAATAGAAACAGAATCTATTCTGGTGATGGCGCCAAATGGGCGCTTACCGGGCATATTGTTGCAAAAATTCAAATTCAAATAAATAGAGCAAAAGTTTTAGAATCCTATGTTCGGTTATTATTACTTTCGGTTTATTTTAGAATCAGACAAAAAAAACTGGAACGGAGCTTGGGAATTTGAATATCCGCTTTAGCTCCAATTAAGATTGGCTTGGATTGGCTAGTTAGTCGGAGTGAAAGCAATCAAAAACCGCAATCAACCAACCACAAACATGAGGTTGATGTCCTTGTGATTTTTTTGACATGTTCTAAATTCATTTCTTAAGTAGAAAGTTTCTGAAATGAAAATATTTTATCATCTCACAGGGGTGAGCAACCAGCGGCCTATCAAACTCTTTTGTCCGGCCCACGAAGCATTTCTAGACAGGAGACAAAGCAGTATTTCTCTCTCTGATTGGTCCAGTGATGATTTGAACTGTTGACGAGACACGCTATTAACAGGAGACGAAACTAAATTCCTCTCTCTGATTGGTACAATGCGATGATTTGACTTGATGACGAGACACACTATAAACAGTAGAAGAAGGTGTATTCCTCTCTCTGATTAGTCCAATGCGTTGATTTGACTTGATGACGAGTCACACTATAAACAAGAGAAGAAGGCGTATTCCTCTCTCTGATTTGTCCACTGTGATGATTTGTTCCGATGACGAGACACACTAAAGGAGGAGACAAAGCTGTATTTCTGTTCTCCTGCTCAGAGATGTCGTCGTAGGTCGTCGTCTACGCTAATTTATGTGCAGCCCGCCAGAAAGTTTTAAATTTAAATTGTCCCGTTAATTAAAAAGGTTGCTCACCCCTGATCTTGAAGAAGTATGGCAGGCAAATCATGTTAATTATTTGGAGAATAGTTGTCACACAACATGTTCGAGAAAAACCAGCTCCAGATTGGTACTTTTCCAGGTTTCAAATCATTTTGTGTATTCTTTATCGAAGGTTATAAAAGGCGATTCCCTGAATCCACTCGATAGGAAGGAAGATATTAATATTGGGGAAAGGGAAAACCTCCAAAACAATATCCTAAATCTTGAAATGTTCCGGAAAGAATATTCAAAAAAAATGAAAGGAGGCGTCTCCTCGTTCCGTTATTCTGGGGGAATATTTGGGGGAAATTTTTCACTTTAATATCATTAGATGTATGATACAGGGATGTCCAACCAATGGCTCTTTGCCTATCTAAATCTGTTCTCAACTATCCAATGAGAAAGCTTAAAGGCCGAAGGGTTGGGCTCCCCTGGTATAAAACCATTGTGAATATGGTGGTCGGGATAGCGGTTTGAAACCGGAAAAAATGGAGAAAGAGAATGGATCATTAGAAATGAGAATTCCGTTAGGCTTGCGAGATGCAACCATCCATCTGCGTTGATTAGATACGGTAGTTTCATTCTTTTGAATCTTTTTTCTCCGAAAAAAATGGTAATTTGTGTTGATCACGACACATTACGCTAAGAATCGAAAAGAACCAGAAGGTTGGCGGTTCCTAAAATGCTTTGAGATAGGCAGAAAGAGGGAAAACACCGTTAATTTGTTGTGAAAATGTTACTTGACAAACGATTGACTCGTCTAGTTGGTAGATTCTATTCTTATTGCATCTACTCCACATTGTATGCTTAAGTATATCTGTGGTGCATTATTCTGGAAAGCTAAAATTTGAAATACTCAATGTAATCGTGGTTCCATTATTTTTATCATTCTGCAAAGGAACCAACCATAACATCATACGGCAAAAATATCTGCCCCGACAAATTGTTTCTCTGGTTGATTGTATGGATGTCTAGCTTTTTTGGATCCTGGTTGGATCACTCTAATGGATTAAAGTTGAAGTACACGATTCTTGATTATTATGATGATGACGATTGGAGCCCGAAGAAACCATGGGGTGTATCTTTGCCTTTTTTTGCATTAAAATCGCCCACTTCTAATCGAAATGAAACGAAAAAAAAAACCAAATATAAATTAATCCTAGGAACCAACGCCAGAAAAAAGCCAGCAAGAATGGTGGATCTTTATTAACAATTTATATGGTTTGGCCAAGTTTTTGTTTTTGGCGGCTCGGGTATTTTGTTTCCAGTGTATGTCAGTGTCAGTGTCTTTTTTTGAGAAAACCAACTTCATCAAGCTTATTACGATTACGAGGATCATCACCTGAATTCCAATTGGATGGTGGTGGTGGTGGCCATTGCACTGTTTGATTGAAAACAATGAAACAAACCGCGTGATGATCATCATGATCTTGATGATCATCATTGTTGTTTCGTTGTAATTTGCGTAATTACATTCTGCACAGTGTCCGAACGGAAAGAATTTGGACCGCTGCCACCACCACCACCACCATCACCAATCGCTATCTGAATGATTACTTGGACTCTGGAGCCTTGGATTAATTTTGATCCCATTTCGGTGATTGACTGATCCACGAACGAGCGAAATAAACTAAATTCCAAACCAAGGTTCAACGTCGGAACGCCTAAAACGTTCCAGTCGCACAGGTTTGCAATTACCGTGGATCGCAGAGAAGAGAATCGAATGGATTGATCCAAAAGAGAGCGAGAGAGTTATTTCAAGACTAAACTTTTTTCTCAATTCCTCTCGCAGTCAGTCGGTGGATGGTCAAGCTGGCCATTCCGGGTGTTATATTTAAAAAAGAAAGAATATAAAACAGCATCAATTACGAATTCAGTGTGTCACAATACCCTACCACACACACACACATCGGAGTATACACAATGAAATGAAGATTGATGATCTCGATGATCAGCAACCTCCGAGAATCCTTCTACTTTGGGAGCCGGCTTTCTCTCCTTCTCAATTATTCTCGTCCTGGCTAGGATACCCACTGACCAATACTAATAGCGTAACTGTACGGTGTTTATGTGTCAAATTAGTGTTTGTAGCAGGAATAAATGTTTCCAAGTAGAATCCCGGTGTATGTGTACCTAAAGTGTATTGACTCTAGCATCATCGACCGAAATGTAATCGGACACACATTCGGGAAGAGTTTCAGTCGGAATAAACACTGATGTGCAGTTTTCGTTGGCGCCGTGCGTATGTGTGTTTCCGTCAACAAGAATACCAGCTTGGACACCAACGAAACAAGAATAAAGTAATTAAATGGTTCATTATCAACAACAGCATCAGTAACGGTAGGGTTAGATCGTTTCCACCTTGGTCTCCAGAATGAATGGATGCAGATGTGTGTGCGTTGCCAGATGTGGATGAAAATGATAAATAAATTATAATGAAAACCGTTAAGTTTTTCGATTCTGTCCAACAATCTTGTTTGATTGCTTTGGAGGGGGAAAAATGTCCGAATCGGAATCTTCGAAGATTGGATAGACGGCCCATAAAAACCTAATCTGATAATATCTTGGATTCGTATCATTATTTCCGCCACAAAGCTCAATAAACATGCCCACACTAACATCACACAAAAGCGCGTTTTACAAATTTGAACAGAAATGTAGCGTTTTATTTTTGGCAATTTCATGATTGGCTATATTTTTAATGCTTTTATTTCACAGAATCTCAACAAGATAGATTGAGATAATCATCACCAGCAGAATATCAACAACAACAAAAATCAACATTAGGCTTGAATTCTGGAAAATGGTGTTCCACGATTAAAATGAGAAACGGCGATGATAAAGGTAAAGTCGTCGTCGTGGTCGTCGTCTTCTTCTTCTTCTGGTTGATGAATAATTGATTTTAATTTGACCAAGACAATAGTTTATCGTTTTGTTGTTTTTATTCATTATTTTCATCGTCTCACGCTTGCTGGTGGTGGAACAGCACCAACCAACTGTCCATGGACCATATCTTCTTCTCTGGATTCTGGATTTTTTCCTCTCGTTACTATCACTATCGTTGTTTTAATGAATTTTTTCTTCTTCTCTCTTTTTCTTCTTCCAGACAACTTGATAAATATTTGATCTTTATGACACTTGCTTCTTTTCACCAGTGATGGTGGCCCAAAGCGCGAGTTCCATGAATCTCTTGGTTTTCTCGGGGCTCGTGTTTGAATAGAGATTTCCCTGAAGATTCATTATGAATGCTATTGTTCCAGCATGTGTGTGTGTGTGTGTGTGTGTTTATATTATCATCCAGAACAACGGACAAAAACAATTAACCTGAGAAACAGAAGAAATAAAGAACGGAAAGAAGCGGGAAACAAAAAAAAATGATATTATCGAATACAATGGAGAAAATGGGATAAAACGGAAAAAACGTTTGCCTTTTGAATATTGGTCGGTCGGGATAGTGTGTTCAGTAACAGGCCGATGAAGGCCATTGGCAAGTCAGTAAATTACCGCGTAGGAATAAAATACAATAAAATATGGAAACAAAACCATAGAAAATGATAGAAACCAAAAAGAAATGAATGAACAAAAAGAAACCATTTGATGGCGGCGAGAGAAAAAAATCATTCGGAGATTTTTTTCTTCACTGTTTTACGTGGCCCTTGATGATGATGATAGCTTTTCGGTGTTGGTTTCGGCTCACCAACGCAATCCCCGCCACCACCACAGATTTTTTTCCACCACGGTCTACGAAAATAATTCATTGATCCAGGAACACCCGTACCATCGTTACCGTCAAAATGTGTCTATGGCTATTTGTTTTAATTATAAAATTTATTATTTATTGCCACACCAATCCCAAATATTCTGGCGTTTTCTTCAGGGCGCCCATTTTTACGGGGATCGACTCAAAAGATGAGAAATGTTTCTGGTTCTTCCAAGCACCGAAAAGGAGAACCGACCAACAAATACCGGATGATACAATACAATAGCACAGAACAGCAGCAACAACGATGACAATATGAAAAATGAATTTAAATCACCACTGGCCATATTAGAAGAATACCGCAAACCGCGAAATCAAGGCGTAATAAATAGAAGAAGAAAATGAAGAATTTGGAGCCCATGGGCTTTTGGGCGGCTGAGAAAAAAAGGAAAAAAGAATTTTTGAAAAAAAAGTATTAGTTTTGTCAACCAAAATGACAAGAAGCTATTTATTTTATGGTAAAAAACTAACAATAATAAACGATAATGAAACACATTGATCATCAGAGGGGTGTTGGTTCAGGATTTTGGCAAAAAAAATATCTTGTCAACGGAAAGTGGAAGATCTTCCTGGGCCATTATTATCATGGTCTAGCCTTATCAGCCTTTCCTGTACGAGATTGATTATCCAAGGCGTTCAGTTTTGAAAGTAATCATTCTTTCAATCCAAAACTCAGCCGCACACACAATCTCTTCTCTGCACCAACAAACAGAGACATTTGTCCTGTAGACTTAGATAATGGAATGCTTGCTAAAACATGGAACTTGGTTTTACAAGTGTTAAAAATTCCATCAAGTCAAATTAAACCGGAAATCAGCCCGACCAACTTTTCGATAATAATGATCCGATTCAGATCGACCAACATTCCTCTAACCTTTTACCATCTCATCATATTCGATCAATGCGTGTTTTGAAGCAGAATATTCTGCAACGTGTTTGGAATGACGACATACCATTTTTCAAAGGTTTGAAACATGTTCATTCTGATATCATGGAAAAAACAGAATCGTTAATTAAAGAATACCGTTCCAGGAACAACGTACCATTTGAATCGAGAATTGGTTTTTCGAAGAAATTCTTAAAACGGCCAAGTTGACACACCCACAAAAAAAGATTTTGATATCAAGTTTAGATGATAGATTTTATTATCATTATTTTAATAGTTTCAACAATTTTAAATTGAAAAAAGAACAAGGTTATGACATATATTGAATATTGAATAGAATTATGATCACAAAATTATGGAAATTACATAATTATTCTGGGAAAACAAAAGTATGAAATTATAACAAGAGGTTTCGAATCATAAATATTTGAAAATTGAAGACAAAAGGAAAAGATTAAACAAATTAAAGACACTATGAGCGATCACTGTATGGTATTGTCTGTGTGTGTGTGTGTGATATGGGTAAAAATTGAATTCTGATCGCAGAAAATGTTCAACATAAATCCGATTAGATGTGGTGATGTTGATGATACAATATGAATTATAAATGTTCCAAAAACGATGATGGCAATGTGTCTCCATCCATCACATTTAAATGTACTGTTATTTATCAGGAATAGAGAAAAGAAACATAAGAACATTCATTATTATTAAATGAGAAATGCATTTTTAGGCGTCTAAGATTGATCAGTTCTAGCAGGTAAAAGCAACCAGTATTTTCCTTTAAAAAAAATTTGCAAATATAGGCAAGAAGCCTGAAGAAAAAAGATGATACATGTGCTCAAAAATTAAGAGGACATACCATACATCGGAATTCGGGAATCTAAACAGCAAGAAATCGGTTTTTTCTCAATCATAATGTAACAGACGGATAATTTCCTTTTCAACTATAAAACTAGGTAAACTTAGCGGCTTTTGTTCGGGTTTAATCTTCATTCGATAGCTATTGTTCAGTTCCTTATCTTGTTTCCGAATAGTGATTTTTGTTGCAAAATGATATCACAGGATCATGGATATAATTATTCAACGGGTATATAGATTATGACGATGTTTCATAAAAGGGTTTTTTTCCAAGAGTTTTCAAAAATGATAGTTTTTATCAAATCAAATGATTAGAATGTTAATTTGCGTGAAATCTCGGATTCAAAGGGCCAGAAAACAAACTTTGAACAAATTATAAAGATAACTACAAACAAAAACCGAAAAATACAATGATGGTTGTGGCTAGATTTTTTTTGTCCAGGATAATTTCCCGGGCAATTTTCAACCTATATACTCACTTGATGATATCGGAAGTTCACATCCGAATTTGTCGAAGTATTACCACGGAAACGATTCATTTGACGACAAACGCTTTCGCGAATATTTATTCTGCGAAAAAATAGAATCATGTTTAGTAAACGTAAATTCTTAGAATCACCATCCACCTACCCATGATTGTAATAAGCTTTATAAATCAAAAATGCCACAAATATGAACATGATTAATAAACTTAAAGGCAAAATAATTGATGAAGATTTATGGTGGGTTTTTTCCTTCATATTTGACGAATCAATAATCACAGGACAAACACTGGACGTTTTCCACAAGAAATAGTATTCACAATCGTCGCTTTCATAGAGAAAACTCAACTCTGATTCAATATCATCGGCACATTCGAAAAAAATCTTGGTGGTAGCAAACTTGGATGGATTTCGGCCACATTTCGATGTTTTAGAATGGATTATCATATGCAAAAGTGTGTCGTCAAGAATGAATTCCCAATTGTGCAAGGTTCCAATATCACGATAGAAATCTTTGCCATTGGTTTGACAAACAGAAGCTTGCGAACACTTGGTAAATGATGTTGAAACTTCAGGTTCGGTGAACCGAAATACATATTGGTATTTATCATTCAATCTGGTTTCTTTAACTACGATGCTTTTGGAGAAAAGGTCATGCAGATTCCATTTTAAATTATCAATTCTATCTTCTAAAACAAGATCATGGTTCAATGTTAGTTCATCGTGAGGGATCAAATTATGTGCACAAGCAAACGAGGTATTCCAAACAAAATAATGTGTACAATCATTGACATTGACAAATTTAGGCCCTTCTTTGATGCCTGTTTCAGCTGAACATTGAAATTGAATCTGGGTCCGTTGGGGTTTACCATTACAATCAAAATTATCATTCTCATACGTCAGCAATAGATGTTTGGTTTCACTGTCCAAAGTTAGCTCGTGATCTGATACTTTTCCGACACTGGTATTACATTCAGTTTTACCATTGACCGTGGTACATTTGCAAACCGACGATGACGGACCACATTCTTCGGTCAACGGTAACGGTTTGCATATATTCAAAAGGTAATGTTCCTTAGGATCGGGCGATTGCACTTTCCAAGAATGTGATAATGATGATAATTGTCTTAATGAATAAAAATAGCCATTATCATCGTATAGTGAACAGCTGGGCACTTTCAAACTGCAAACATTAGGTGTTTTCCATTTGAATTTGGCCAAACATTCATCTTGATAATAAAGAACAGGGCTGGAAATCCGAGCATTCGGATCGCAAATAAACTCAACATCCGCAGAACGGCGTCGATCAGTGAAGGATTTATCACATCTTGTGCCATCAGTGAATCGTAGATGTAAGTTTTCTTCAAAATAAACTCTCAATTTGTTCAATTTGCCATAGCTTACAAATTTTGAACCAGAATCGCGGAAACAAACAGCAGCATCTACACAATCACCAGCATTAATGGATCCTATTGGTTGGCAAAAGTTCAGGAGAAATTTCGAATTACGTTCCTGGCCAGGAATTTCACGTTCATTGTGAGGGAATAAAGAACCAAAATCAGCTGAAAGATTGGTTCGTTTATCTGTGTACACACAATTCTCCAAGGAAGCATCGGTTAATTTTGTTGCACAAGCGATTGGGGAATAAACGATAAATTCATAAGTACAAGCAGGTCGGAAATCAGGTTCAACCATTATTATTCTTAGATCTTGTCCCGATTCTTTATCACATCGGAGTTTTAGCACAGTGTTCATTTTTTCTGATGGGTTCGATTCACATTCATCACCATTGTTATAATGAATGGTGATCTCCTCTTCGTTGGACAACATAGGTGGTACATATGGCTCGCCCAGATTCAATGCTGAATGTGATTTATCAAAACTCTGCACAACACAAGCTGCGGAATTAGGTTTGCAATGTTCCAATTGATTATTCCGGATTTTGTTCAACGAACGGCAAAAGTTGATATACACAATTGATTGATTGTCGCCCAAAGCAAAATGATTGCCACGTTCCAATGATAATGGGCTCAAATCGATAAAATGAGTAGCATTTTCAAAAACACAATTCACTTTTTTAGGAACCGGTCCGTTGCAAGCCAATGAGGTGTACCAAACAAACGTATATGAACGATTGAATTCACCAATAAATTCCGGATGACCATGTTCCACATTTGGATCACAAATGAACGAAATTTGCGATTTGCGTGGAGTTTTATTCGCATCATTGTATCGATCACCATCGGTGAAGGTCATGTTTAAAATAGAATTCCAATAGTATATTGTGTCGGTGTACAATCCAAGACTGAAAAATCGTTTAGCGCCTTGAAGTTCTTGCTGACAGATTGCAGTTCCTGGCGAACAAGAGCCACCATGCACTGGATGGCAGACGTTCAATTCAAATGCATACTTGTCATCTTCAGTACGTATCACATAATATTCTTTTGTTTTCAATGGTCGAAGATCAAACGTATTACCAGTGATTGGATCTGTGACCATACAACCAGATCCTTTAACACGGTTCATAGGACAAGCGGCCACGGTGCTGAATTCAATGACATACTGTTGATTTTTCTCATCAAATTCTACCAAATAAGGTTGATTATCAAATGGGCGACATAAAAATATGATTTTAGTGCTAACAGTCCGATTAAGTTGAGGATCAAAGCCACCGGTGTAGATCAATTCGAATGTATTGAGGTTTTCATTATAAGTTAATGGCTTAGCAATCCTACCGATACTGAATGCAATCTTTTTGGATGGATCCGTAAGACAAGCAGACGAATATTTACAAGCATCTGAAAGCTTGGTTGAAGATGGTATACGGCCACAAACATTGAATTTGATTTCTTGATTCAAAGGCAAAGCATAATTTCGAGATGGTTCATGTGGATCGCGCAACGCTGTATAAAATGAAGAATTCAGCCTAAGTGATGAAAGATCGACTTGTATCAATTGATTGTTTTTGTTATAACCAACATATGAACAATCAGGTACGTCTTCAAACAAAGGGCATACAATGCTTGTTTTCCATTCGAATTCATAGAGGCAATCGGCGTTGGAGTATCCGATAAATTTTGGTTCGGATTCGACGGCTGATTTATCACATTTAAATTGGATGATAGTTTTTTCATATTTATGGTCATTACCCACCACACACTGAGCTGATTTCGATGTGAATATCATATAGAATTGATTTTCTGCTTTAACAAATCTCCCCTCCTTTCTTGAGCCAATTCCTTTTTTGTTATTTTTGTCAAACAAACATACGGACACGGAATTGGAGCATTCTTTGCTCACACCTCCACAAATGTTCATTATTATCGATTTATTATTTGATATATGGTTGAAAACGAATTCCGTTTTTTTCAATTGTTTCAAGTCAATCTGCTCGAATTCACATGTTTCGACACTTTGGGTTATTTCTTCTATTGGGCAAGCATAATCCGTGACCCATTCGATGATATTTTCACAATCTAATTCTGATATTAACGTGGGTTCTCGATGAATCGAATCAAACAACGAGAAAGATTTTGGACAAATAAAACGAATCCTGGTAACAGCATTGTTGGGCTTACATTCAGCTTTGGCTATTCTATAGGTGATTTCAACGTATTCATGTTTTGTTTCGTCATTGGCTGTAACGTATTTGATATCGGACCATTTGTATGAGCCAAACGATTCAAATAAACCTTTTTCGTTTCGTTTACAGGCAGAAGAGCCTTGAATTTTACATTTGTCGGCAACATCTGTACAAACATTGATATAAAATTCTTCAGCAACCGAATTCATCACAGTGTAACTTCCATTGGAACGAATCAAAGGTGTTAGATCGCGAATTGCATTTTGTTTATCAATCACATAGCATCGCATTTCGTTTAATCCGAAATTCGAAGATGATTTTTGATCTTTACATGCGGCAGATGTTTCCCAATTCAAAATTTTCGTACATTTTGATTTAAAATCATAAATAGGAAAAGAAGGATGTCCCTAAAAAAACATCGAAAATAAAGTTTAAGCAATCAATATGTTTTTTATAAAAAACAACACATACCAAGTGATTACCGCAAATATATCTGATGGATATCGTATAATTTTGTTGGTCTTCACATTTCGGTCCAACATAGACCGCTTTGACGGTACCGTATTCGGATGTGATAAAAGTGAGATTGTAACCTTGGATAGAAAAAATTATAATAAAAATGCCACTCATAAATGTTACGGAGAAAAAATAAACACACCCAATGACGTAGTGCTGCTGCCAATAGTAATATTATGACAAATATGACTATTTTGGCATTCTTTTGGAATGAAATTAGAAGAATAATGTTCCAATGTATCACATGGAGAAATATCAATGTGGTGTGTTTCTGAATTTTTCACATAAGACTTGGCAACATTCCAAGGAATGGAGCCTCTGTAATGATGAGCAATTAAGATAATGTTTGGGAACTAGATTCAAAAACAACAAAAACATTTGACTTACGTATTGAGAGCATGTGAATCAATGTGACCATTGCCACCGCAAAGATCTAATTTTGAAATCTCGGATGAAACAAATGCGGCCCAAAATAATAGGAAAATGCTTGAGCCATATAATAAATGACGATATAAAGAGATCATGATTGTAATTGTTGCTATTGGTCTTGATGACGATAATTCTTTATAATGTACACCAATTAACCAAGATGAATAAATTATAAACAACAAATATCGAAAATTTGAACAAAATAAAAAGAAATTGTTCAACTGAAACCGAAATCGAAACGAATCATGGCACTAAATGGTGATGATACGCATGAAGATTGATTGTTGTAGGTATATGTTTGATCAAATTTAATCCAGCCAATTTAACGCAACGTAGTCTTGATTTGGATACAACCAAACTGCTCTCAAAATGATGATAGATTTACATTTGGACAAAAATAAAAAGAACAAAATGAAAATGTCAGTTCAACATTTAAAGATGAATCAAATGGAAAAACGGTGAAAGTGTTTTGCCCACAAAACGATGATGGTGTTGACAGTACACTACACTGGTGATAGTTTGGTTGACTAAACGGTTATGTCTAAGAATGTTTGTGGTAGAGGCATAGCCGTGACCATGGAAGCCACAATTTTGGCTTACTCATTGTCGCCATCCGTAAAGAGTGTGTTTAAACATTTTTGTTTCATTATCAATTTAAAACATCCTTAATTATGATGATTTTACCATGACAAACCAAGCAACATCAAATCTAGCCAGACACAATCTATGATCCGTAAATATTTATTGATCCATTTTCAAAAATCTTTGATGATGTGTGTACTATAAAATTTTTATATGGAGAAAAACATCTTATCTTATTTGATGGGTTACCGGCCGAGTCGTTGATTTTTTAAATTTGGTTTCTTATGTTTCTCGTGGTTGATGGATGTTTTTTCTGGCCGGGATTTAGCGAAAGAACAATGACTTTGGTAAACGAATTATTAAGCAAGAGAAATGAATCAAGCTATGCGACGAAATTCTTGCGGTTGTTGTCGTGACGGTATCAATCTGCAAAACAAACCAAAAATTAAACACCAGGTCTCATCTATTTGTTTTGGTCGTTCCTCACCCAAAGATCACCAGATTTTGCAATAAACGAGGCATATTACGTCGGAAATTTTTTTAAAGATAAATGAGCATCATCAAGAATGTGTTCTATTAAATCTCTATGCCACTCAAAATTTAATGCGTAGTTTTGATGTTTTTTGTTTTCCATCGAAAACAAACGTTGTAGAGTGTTTGATTGGAAATGCTTGATCGAGGACAATTGTTTTAATTGGATAATTTTTTTTCTCGAAAAAAACATTGACGTCCGTTTCCAATTTCATTTTGTTTGATTTTTTTTTCGAACATGGCTAAATCATGGATTTGGAAGCAACGGAAAAAAGTTTCCATTACAGTGGATTGGATCACGGCAGGATAGTTTCTCGGAATAAAAATCCGCAGTGTCCGCGTGGAAGCTTTTGATCAGATGATTTTTTTTGAATTTTTTTCTTGGTTGAGAAAAACCTGGATTTTTTCGTCCCAAAATGACCGATAATTCGCGCGATCAATTGTTGTGGCTAGGTTTGTCCGAAGATAAAGTTAAAGATACCATTAAAAATGAACCCCTAACAACATTGTTGATGGAACTGATTGGTGATCTCAAGCAAAACATTGATCCCAATTTGAAAACATTGGACAGGACCATTGGAAAATTGATCTATCAAACGGCCACCGTTTCCAAAGCTCAGATTCGTCAACATCTTCCTTTGGTGGTAGAATATATTGCCAAGAGAAAAATTGATACCGAACAAAAATTATCAGCTGCCATTGAATATCTATTATCCAATCCAACTTTGGTTGATGTGGAAAAATTTGAAATCAATTCCGGCGTTGGTGTGATAATCACTGCCCAACAAATAACCATAGCAGTTAATAATTTGGTGAATAAACATCGCCAAGAATTGATAGAGAAAAGGTATCGTTTCAATTCGGGTATCATCATAACTGAGGCTAGAAAAGTGTTGAAATTTGCCGATGGTAAAGCGGTCAAAATCGAGGTCGATTCACAAATCGCCACCTTGTTGGGACCGAAAACTGAACAAGATTTAGCAAAACCGAAAAAAGAAAAAGAATCCAAAGTTGCCAAGGAAAGTGTGCAAAAAGAAGAAGAATGCAAAGATATAATTGAATTGTTGAAACGTGTGAGTTTTCATAATGTAGGAGAAAATTACAAAACCGACGGTTACACTATCACTCCGAATACCATGAGATTATTGTCCGAACATAAAAAAACTATTGATGGTAGAGTGAGAACCAGATTTCCGCCTGAACCAAACGGTATTCTACATATTGGCCACGCCAAAGCTATCAATATCAATTTTGGTTACGCCGAAGCACATGGTGGTGATTGTATTCTACGTTATGATGATACCAATCCAGAAAAAGAAGAAGAACGATTTGTTCTGGCCATCAAAGACATGGTTGAGTGGTTAGGATTTAGACCATACCAGATAACCTATTCTTCTGATTACTTTGTGAAATTGCATGAATTGGCCGTAAGGCTGATTGAAAAAGGTTTGGCCTATGTTTGCCATCAGAAACCAGAAGAATTGAAAGGATTTAATCCACCGCCTTCACCTTGGAGGAACAGATCTATCCAGGAAAACTTGAAACTTTTTGAAGCAATGAAACAAGGCAAAATGGCCGAAGGTACAGCAACGTTGCGGATGAAAGTAACATTGGAAGAAGGAAAAATGGATCCAGTTGCCTATCGGATCAGGATGGCAGCCCATCATCGAACCGGTCATGATTGGTGCATTTATCCAACCTATGATTTCACTCATTGTCTGGTGGATTCAATGGAGAATATCACCCATTCATTGTGCACCAAAGAATTTCAATCAAGACGATCCGCTTATTATTGGCTCTGTAATTCTTTGGATGTTTATTGTCCAGTACAATGGGAATACGGAAGATTGAATGTTCACTATACGGTTGTGTCGAAGAGAAAAATCGCCAAACTGATCACTGAGGGTATCGTGGATGACTGGGATGATCCACGTTTAGTCACTTTGACCGCACTTCGTCGCAGAGGATTCCCCCCATTGGCCATCCGAATGTTTTGCGCACAAATGGGTTTGACCGGTGCTCTGAGCTCTGTAGATCCGGCAATGCTTGAATCTTGTGTTCGGGATGTGCTGAATGTCACTGCTCCTCGAGCTATGGTTGTTCTCCATCCTCTTCGTGTCTTGATCACCAATATGCCTACCAAACCAGCTCCTACCTATTTGGAAATTCCGGATTTTCCTTCAGATCCAAAATCACCCAAACATTCTGTTCCGTTTGATCGAGAATTATTCATCGAACGTGAAGATTTCCGTGAAGATGATTCAGATTCGGATTTCCGTCGACTTACCCCTAAGCAAATGGTCGGTTTACGTCACGCGAATTGCGCGATACAAGTAAAAAAGGTTTACAAAACCAGTTCTGATGTAATCGATTTCATTGAAGTGGATTGGTTCCCAATCGAATCTCTCAAAGAAAAACCAAAAGCATTCATTCATTGGGTTTCGCATCCATTGCAGACAGAAATCCGGCTATACGAACGATTATTCAATCATAAGAATCCGGAAGATCCTGGCGAAGTGCCCAATGGATTTTTATCTGATTGCAATCTAAATTCAAAAACAGTGATCACTGTAGCTTTGGCGGATATCTCCGTTAAATATGCTCAACCCTATCAACAATTCCAATTCGAAAGATTGGGTTTTTTCAGCGTCGATACCGATTCAAAGATTGGCAAATTGGTCTTCAATCGAACGGTTTCATTGAAAGAATCGTCGGGAAAAAATTAAAAATCAATCAATTTTATTAGGATTTTTTACATGTCAATATCAATTTTATTTTAATTTGAATGCCTATAAAATAAATTAAAATTCTATCTTGTGCTATTTCCGGTTTTCAGTCTTTGTACAAACAATACCCTTCCTAAAGTTCACAACTTACAACGTGTGAATTTGTTTTATACACGTGCTCTTGTTTACACACGAAAAATGCCATTTCATAAATTGTAACTTATGGCGAAAACAACTCTATCCCCTGAAGAGATCAACTTGACCAAAAGTTGGCTTAAAGATGAACAAAAATCAATGGGCGTTCGCTTTCGGGCATTATTTACATTGAAAAATATCGGTGGCAAATCCATAATAGATCATATTGGTTCGGTTTTGTTTGAAGATAAATCTGCATTACTAAAACATGAATGTGCATATTGTTTGGGCCAGATGCAAGATGAACATGCCATCGAAATATTGTCCAAAGTTTTGTCCAACAAATCCGAACATCCAATGGTTAGACATGAAGCCGGTGAAGCTCTAGGAGCCATTGGAACTGATCAATGCCTTGAAATTTTAGAGGTAATCCAATAGGTCAATCTTATAGTTCTAATAGCTTATTCTTATTGTTTTGTTTCAGAAATTCATCAACGATAGCAACAAAGATGTTGCTGAAACGGCTCAATTAGCAGTGAATAGGATAAAATACTTGCGTGATAATCCGAACATTTCCAACATTGATTCATCAATCTTTTCATCAGTGGATCCAACACCTCCGCTGAAAAACGATGAATGCAAGAATATTGAAAAAATTGAACAGCTCAAGCAGATATTGATTGACAATAGCCAATCATTATTTAAACGATATCAAGCAATGTTTTCTCTGCGTAACATCAACACCGATGAATCTGCTCTGGCTTTAGCATCCGGCCTTGATTGTCCTGATTCAGCTTTGTTTCGACATGAAGTAGCTTTTGTTTTGGGTCAAATGCAACGTCCAATAACCGCCGGAAAATTGTCCAACGTTTTGGCACAAGAATCAGAAAATGAAATGGTTCGTCATGAATGCGCCGAAGCATTGGGGGCCATCGCTACCGAAAAAACCGATGAAATCTTGAAAAATTATCTCAAGGATAAGGCTCAAGTTGTGAGAGAATCAGCCATTGTTGCATTGGATGTTTCCGATTACAACAACAGCGAACAGTTTCAGTTTTTGGATAAATTTCATTGATTTTATTTAAATAAAAAACAAAAAAAAATCATTCAATCCCGATAATCATCGTGTTTATCATTATACGTGTCGATATTGTCCCTAAATTTATCCGTCCAAGTCAGGAAATCTTCATGGTTTCTGGTGACCAAAAACGCTGGATCAGTAATGACGTTTGGGCCCACTCTAACATGACCATGTTTGACATATTTCACTGAAAAATCACAAAAACAAATTCTTAGATTGGAAAGCAATAGGGACAAATATCAAAAATACAAACCGGCAACTTCAAGCGGACCATTGAACATTCCTGATTTGATCATAAAAACGGGTAGTCTTCGTCGGCAAAACGTGCTCACACAAACATCTTTACAACGTTTCAATCTTTTAGTGTGGATCAAGCCAATTGAATACAGTTTTTCTATAAATTGTGCTGAACATTCATTACGAAATTCATCATCGGTTTCCAATGTGGATAATTTTTCCGCCAATTCACGAACCTCTGCTGCTAGTTTATTATATCTGGATCAAAAACGACCAAATTTTAAAAGAAATAAATCAGAAAAATATCATCAAAAATCAGCACTTACTTGGAATATTCGTTACGATCAACTCCATATTTTCTCATCATTCGTATTTCGTTGAGATTGTTTGGTTCCCATTGTATGAAGTTTACTTTTCTCAGCAATTTTTTCTCATGAAAACGTAATTTTCGCACCATTTTTGTTTGGTTAAAATCAAAATGTTTCAGATATTCTGCGACACATGTTTAATTGACGATTTTCCCGAAAACTTTCCGATCTAAATATTGTTTCTGGAAATTTTCTCTCGTCCACGTCTGCGAAACTGTTGTTTTTTGTTTTCTTTTTGAAATCTGAATTTCATCTTTAAAATTTCATTTGAAAACAAGTGGATGCGATGGCGGATTCTAATCTTCCGATCGATATTCAAACCAATAAACTTCTTGGTGAGTTTCAAACTTTTTCTTCCACGTAAATTTCTTAGTGTTTGCTTCTCAATTTTCAGATTGGCTCATCAGCAGACGACATTGCAAGAAAGATTATCAAAAATCATTAGATTTGATTCGAAGTAAAATTGTATTGGCCATCCAAGATATGCCTCAGATTGATGAAGTTGCAGAATTACTTCGGCGAAACGGTAAAAACAATCCTTTTTTGATTAACATTGGTTCCAAAACATTCGTATTTTATTTATTGATTTGTTAGTTTTTGATTATTACGTTTGTCAACGTGTTATTGAAATTCTGAAAAATACTGATAAAAACTCAAAGAACATTTTTGGCCAATATACTTCCAAACGTTTCCAAGATTGGCAAGAAATTTCAAAACTATACGAAAAAGATAACATTTTTCTTGGTATACATTTCATGTCAAAACAATTTGTCCAAATTTGATTCCATTTTGTTCTATATTCTAGCCGAAGATGGACAAATTCTTATACGGATGGTCAATTATGAAGTACCATCATTGAAAAAATTACAATCCAAATATGAACAACAAATATCCGAAATGGATCGATTAATCGAAACCTCAAAAAAACAATCAAAAAATTTCTTAAATGAATATTATGCCAATTGTAAAAGATTGGGCATCGAAGGTCAAAATATCAAGAAAGAACTTTATTCTCAGCTTGAAGCGTTGCCGGAAAAAATCAATGTTTTAGCAGAAAAAATTCCAAAATTGATAAATGTTTGTAATTATTACAAATCATTTGTTTTATTCATTTCACAAAGGTTGTTTGTGGCTAGAGGTTGTTGTGGAGATTGTTTTAAGAATTTTTCCCCTTTGGAATTAGTGAAATTGAATGTCTGCCAGTGTTGCATTATTTGTTGGCCAAAGGCAATACAACCTATTATGAATTCAGAACCGGAAACGTGCCGGAATCCATTGAAGAATTTAAAATTGACAGCATTTCTGATGTGAAAAGTGATCCCGAAAGTGGCGCTGATAATGATGGTGGTATTGATTTTGGTGAACAAATTGACTTTGGCGATGACACCACATCCACCGATACGCCATCTACTGGTAATGGAGATTTCGTCAAATTGGATCAAGATGATTTGAACAATGAAATTAATTGGGACATCGGTGGGGAGGAAAGTGGTGAAAAAGTTAAAACTGAAGATAAGAACAACACGAGTCGAGTTGCCCGAGGTGAAGACGCTCATTGTGTTTTGTTGAATTCGGAATTTCGTAGCAAATTCATAAACGAATTGATCGAGGTAAAAGCAAATTTCTAAGGATCAATCAATCAGAGCAATCTCGGTTTGATTTCAGGTGGAATATTTTCTATTGGAACGGATTCATGAAATGGAGTCTGAGCATGCTTTAGGGTCTTATCTGTTTCAATCGGCTCCCACTGTTGTTCAATTGACTAGCGTTGATGGTTTGAATGAAATGTTGAGCACGGTTATAGCAATACGAGAAGAATTCGAATCGCCAGCATTGAAAGCTCTGTATTACATGAAAAACAATCCAAAATACATTGAAAATCTTTATAAAAAGTTGAATCATCTGAAAGAACTATCAGAGAAGGCCTCCGACAAAGTTTTCCAATTTGAGGAAAAACGTTTAGAATTGTTAGAAGAGCTGGCTAAAATTGGCCCACAAATATCCGCATTTATTCAGCGTACCAGAACCATCCAACAAAGAGTAAGTATTGAGGATCGCTCGGATGTCCCAAATCTAATTAAGATCCAATCTAGCTTCAAGAGGCCATATCAAAACGTTACAACAACCGATCGGTCAATATCATGGGCGGTGTGCAGGTTTTATAGATTGTTAAATTTTTTTATTCTAAACATTTCGTTTTGTATGATTTTTATTATAATCGATTTGATTCAAACAAAAACAGAACAATTAAAAAAATTTCAAAAAAATCAAAAAAAAACAATGATTATTAAATAACAGAATGGTGATGATGATGATGATGATGATGATGATGATGATGATGAAATAGAGATCACAGGGATAATGTGTTTCCGGAAGTTGTTCCATTTCAGATGGAGAACAATTTAGCAAAATCCATAATAGTATTACGTTTGGTTCTGCAGCTTGGTTTTCCTTTAGGACATCTATAACGACTTAGACATTTGGCGAATCTTCTATCACATTCGCATAATTGATAGCCACATTGTTCCGAACTATTACCATTGACCATGTAGCCACAACTTGCCCGACCATTATTATGACAAAGCCATTTGTAGGATACGAAGTATACCAATACTTGATTGCAATCGGTCCTCGTATAGCAAAGATCATGCATGTAACAGCATCTAGGTATTTGGGAAAGGAAACAATCAGATTTTAATGATTGATTTCAATCAAAAAACAAAAATTTTCGCTAACTTATCGATCGGATCCACCGGACGACCTTCACCTTGGAAGCCACAAAAACATCCATAATTTTTATAACTCAATGGATTACATCTAGCTATACATCTTATCATAGAAGCTAAACCTAGTACACTGCGTTTGAAACGTTCGTTTTTCGATGATTTTTTCAAGGATACATCATCAAATTGATGGTCAAGGTCTTTGTGATGGTTATAGTAGCCGATGCCGACATCATCACCATGATCGTCATCGTCTTCATCATACGCTGTTTCATTATAGGTTGTTGTTCTAAAATCGTCGCTATCCAAAAGAGCATCTTCTTTCATTTCAGCCAGTGACTTGTGGGGATAATTTTGATGTTCGCTGGATAATGATCGGCCACTACCGCTACTTAATTCTGAAAAAAAATGGAAAACAAAAGGCCAACATGGCCACAACATTGTCAATAATGATTATTACTATAAATTAGCGATTTATGACACTAGGCTGGTCAGCAAAACAAGCGATCATCAAACAAAAATGTTTAGCATTTTAGAATTTAGTTTCAAGGAGTCGGGATGAATAACACAACCGAATGATACTCTGGAATGCAAGTTACAACAACAAGAATCTCATTAAATTGAGATTCGAACCCTTGATGAATCTAGCATAGAGACATGTTCCAAGGATAATTACTAAAACACCAGAAACAAAAAACATGAACGAGGACGAGATCTCTGTCCTTTGTATTTTTCACAGGGATTAACACACTGTTTCCGCTAGTGCTTCTCTTGGCTTAGATCAGGGGTGAGCAACCCGTGGCCTGCGCGTGCGACTCATCAAACATGCATGGTACGGCCCACCAAGCATTTCTAAACAGGAGGTCTAAACAGGACGAAGCTATATGCCTCTCTCTGATTGGTCCAGTGATGATTTGACCAGATGACGAGATACACTATAAGCAGAGTAAAGCTACCAGCTTTAGCCAGTACAAGTCTGTGCATGATTGACGCCTAAAAGAACCGTTCTCCCCTCTGATTGGTTCATTGTGGTGATTTGACCTGATGACGAGACACACTAAAAAGAGGAGACGAAGCTGTATTTCTGTTCTCCTGTCAAGAGATGTCGTCGTTGGTCTACATTTTACATAACTGTAAATGAGGTCCGCCAGAAAATGACGCCCGTCAAAATTTAAATTGTCCCGTTTATTAAAAAGGTTGCTCATCACTGATCTAGATGGTTAAGATTGGATTATAATAATCTAAGCTAGATAATACTTCGTACAGGGGCAAAGGTTAAGAAGAAAATCCAGGTAACAACTCAAGAAAGAAAACAGGAAATGCGTGCCGTCCGACCATAAACACAAAGGCAGAGAAATGATGATGAGCGTGAACAATCCTTCTGCCTCTCTCTTTGGTTGGATTCATTTTATTTTGTCCACCGAGAAACAAGAACGAAGACAATCCATCTCATTCCAAGCCTTTTTTCCGTTGTCCGTTTTCAATGCTATCAGTGAGACTTTGGACACATAAACACACACACACACTGAACACTAATATCATAAAACAATAAAACAAAGCAAGAAAAAAAAATTCGCATGTTCCTCACCCAGCGGAACGAAGGTTTTCAGTGGAAGATTGAGGATTTCCGGTGATGATGATGATAATGATGCTGTTGTTCTTGTTGTTTCTGCTGCAGTTTCTGTAGTAATTACATTTGTTACATTCGAAGAAATAATCCAAGCATTCAAGTTTTGCTTCAAACAATAGCCGAACAGTAAAAACAATACTATTAAACAACTGGTCACTATGATCATGGTCAATGATGGATTTCGTTGATGGTTTTGGTGCAACCGAAACGATCCATATTGTTTTACAGTGAATGGATTCAATGAATATTTGGCCATATTATCAAAATATCGGATGACATCACCAAAGCATCACTAGAGAACACACACACATGAACAGGTGGTTTTATATCGGACCGATTATTTGGAAGCAAAACGAATTCACATGTGCGATCAAGAAGTGGAGTGGTAGGTTTTTTCTTCACTGATATTGCTTGGATGGTTATGGTGTCGTGGTGCGGTATGATGAGGTTTATTAATTTTGTCAAGGAAATATACTGCAGCTGCTTTGACACCGGTATCAATTTCACTTGTATCCTGTGTGTTTTTCAACCAAACAAATTTTAAATGAAGAATTCAGCTAATCTGGGCCACTTGTAACCAAAAAAAATTAAAAGCTAAAGATAAAGAGTTGAAACATTGAAAATGAAGGCAATCCAAATCACGAGTATTGATTTCCGCTTTACAACAGTTACCACGATAGGCGACCATGAATTGGTTGTTGTAGCTTGAGCTTTAAGCGAGAAGATCTTCGGTTTTTTTGTTTGTTCAAATTAATTTCTGATCTTGTTGACAATGTTTTCAGGGATTTTGTCTGGTGATGGTAGAGGTGGCGGTTAGATTGTCGTATAATGATTGGCCGGAGGATATTTTTATTATCGGTTTGCTTGTGTGTGATTGGTTGGTTGAATAAGTCGAAGGAGGGATGGATGTGTTCTTTTTTTCCCATTTTATCCAATCACAACCACCACCGCCACCACCTTGCATCACCACCTTGATTATTTGGAAATTTTGTTTTTGATGTCGCTGTGTTTTTTTAGTTGTGTTCTGTTCGCCTAATAAAACATCGTCAGGATAGTGGCAAGCACTTGCACGTGCTTGTGTACGCGCATGTTGCCTCCCCTGTTTTCTTCGTTGAACTGTGCAAAAAGGGGATTTTTTTCGTAAAAAATAAGTGAGGGTGGGCAAAACAGATACAATTGTTGGAGAGAACGAGAAGAAGGCGTTCTCGTAAGCATAAATGTACAGCCAATGAAGGCAGAGAGAAAGTTAGTGAGAAAGAGAGAAATATAGTGAACTCTTTTTTTTGCGTCTGTAATTGTTGTATGCTATTGGATAGCTGCTGCTGCTGCTACTAGGATTTGTACGTTATAGCCTAGATTTTTTTTGGATATTTTTTGGCGCCTTTCATTTTAGTGAAAATCCCTAGAAAACAGAACGAGAAAGAAAAATACAAATAGAAAGCCAAGGTATGCGTGTTGTATCGTTTATGTTATTATCATCATTATTACCATGATTTTCATGTCTGTCCATGTCCATAATGATTTTGCACGAATACTTTTACTCTCGTTGTTGGATGTTAGAATGGTTTGCACAAACGCTTGCAAAAGTGCGATATTTAGAGCGTTTCGGTAGGCCAAAATCATTTGGGAAACAAATTTCGAAAAATTGTCACCAACACCACACACATACACACCCACACCCACACGTGCGACAAATCGTTTCGCACAATGACTCTGTGAAAATGGCTATTAAAGCGACCTTGGCATGACCTTAATCTCAAATTTGTTTGTTTCCAGACAAGAAAATAAAACAACAGCAAAAATAATTTGCTTGTTTGTTTGGATAATCTAAATGGTCAAACAGATAATTGTTAGCTGTTACCAAGATCAATATTTTATGTTTGATGTCAAAGTGTTAAGCATTTGTGATTATAATGGCCGTGTTAACCTTTTATTCTCAATAAAAACTAATAAAATAACGATCCATTTTTGTCCCAAAAGTACATAATAGCACAGTGGGTCACCAGGTCACTTTTGTTGTTGAAATTATGATTTTTGTTCATGGGATTAGATTAGATCATGCTGATCCTGTGATCGGTTTTGTCGAATATTCATTGGCGCCTACTTCCCGCACCGATAGTTCCATCTGTTGTCTATGGATTGTGGCTTGGGTAGATTCAAAAAGTGCAATCTAGAACCTGAAAACTCTGTGAAACCAGATTCTCTTGTTAGTTAGTTTGTTAGTTGGTTCTCGAAAAGCCAACATGGAGAACAAAGATACGGATTCTGGTAATAATTTATTTTCTTTTGTTTTCGGTGCGAACCCCAAAAAAGGCCAATTCTATTACACTTGTTCAGGGCTGGTTGAATGAAAGAATCGAATTGGGTCGTGTGATGTTGGAACGAAAATTGAATTCTATAAATTGAATCAGATCCGAAGAATGGAGAACAGTAAAATTGTTATAACTATAACGGCTATTGTGGCTTATTCTCATCATTTTCTTGTCTGTTTATTGTTTCCTGGGTGATATAACACAAGTAAAAAACAATAAAGTTCCCGTCTACCCAGTCTGCAAGTGTTGTTTCTGTTTCGCCAAAATCATATTACCGAAACGCCACAATATTCTTATACTTCTTCCGCCAAAATTGCGCGCTTTATAATGATTAAGCGCCAGCATAGTACTATCAGCATCATCATCATCCACTGAAATAGGAGAAAAAAGATAGAACGAGAAAATCATTCGGATTTCCGTTATGGAGTTGACACGAAGAAACCGGAAAACAACGAATAAGAAGAACAAGAAGAAGATCAAATGAAAAGGAAAATTAACAGAAGAAGGAAAAAATTGAATCATTGTTGTGGATTTTGTTTCTGGCCATCCAATGTTTAATTTGATTTTGAAGAAGCAAGCACGATTACAAACACGATTGTCCCGGACGTTCGATGATAGGTGGTTTGGTTGGCCAATATCGGTTATTTGACATTCGAGCTTAACTAATTTCTGTTTTCGGTCAGAACCTACAGAGTTTGTTTTTTCTCCTTCGAAAATTGTTTTCGGTTGTCCGTTTGATCTTGATAAATTGTCATTGATTTTGATTTGATTCAGTCTGTCCATATGATTTCCTGGAGATCTGATTGGATTGGGAAGTTCCGCTTTTATTAATATACGTGACATAACGATAACAATGTAGCAATTTTTCAAAGATTCAATCAATTGTCTACAAAAATTTAATTATTATTCCTTGTTGTCCGTTGTTATCGGGAGTTGGCCGGCAACATTGGCCTTCCCGAACCATACAACGTGGTTCGAAAGATAGAGAGAGGGAGAGAGAGAGAAGGAAAGTGTAAAATAAAGATCAAATAAACAACATCCTATTGTGCCCGGAGATGATGTTAATCGTGTTGGCATTTAATTTTTTGAGGATCATCATCATCATCATCACCTTCACCCACACGCTCCATGGCCACCAATTGTGCTCTCCCCACGGTTTTGAAAAAAAAAAAATAAAACAGTGACAACAACAAAGGCTGCTCCCAAACATTTCAATCCATTTTGCCATTTCCCGTTAACCCGTGGTTTGAATCAAACAAATGTGGGTGAAGCAGCTTCAAAACGGTATTGTGTTGAAGTGTATGTTGTTTTAATTTTTTTCCGTCTCATTTCGTTTCAATTTCCAATAACAAAAAAGTTTATCCGGTCATCCGGACGCTCAATTGGAGAAAGTCAATGGAAAAGCAATCATTGTTGGAGTAAGCCGTGGTTGCTGTTGTTGTTGTTGTGGTTGTCGATAGTTCACCATACCGAAATAATAATGAAATAGCATAATCAAATGAATTCTGACATAGGTCAAGTTTATACAGACGGATCCATCTTTCAATCCATCTTGGGAGCCATCAACATTCATTTCTTATTCATATTTAAAGATTCAAGATTTTTTATTTAATAATTCAAAACGTTTTTTTAAGATAGAAGAAAGAAAGAAAGAGAGAGAGAGAGTAGTACATCTTTGGGAAGGGAAACAGATTGAGATGAATAATGAATGTATAAAGAAAAATTATCGAGGTTTTTCCTTTAAATGATGTTGGTGTGAGGTGACGCAGGCAATGATCAAAATGAAGGAAACAGAATCAAAAGGAATTTACAAGAAAGTACAAATACATTTCATATGGATGTGGGCGTGTGAGTGTGTTCTATAATGATCATATGAATGGATCAATGAAGATGATCCAGAAAACAAAATAAAAATGAGACACTTTTCTTGGGAAAAAAATCCCAAAGTGATTGAACTGAAAATACAAATTGATTTTTGCATGAATCTTCAGCTAATGACTTTATTCGTAAGTTTGGCTGGGTGGGCTATGTGTGTTTCTGTCTGAATCCACAAATTTTATGAGCATTGTTTTGATACTTATGAGAAATGTTTGGCTGGAACTCAAACAAAAATATCTCAAAGAATATTCTGGCGAATCAGTTTGAAGTGTGTGCTTGTGAATGAGCTTAAATCAGGATTTGATTTCCCGCCTCGTTCATCTGTCTTGTTTGGCGAACATTTGAAAAGACAACAGCCTATAATAATAGTTTGTTCTAATTGAGTGTTCAACAATTAACAGTCAAATCGAGAGAAATATTCGAATGTCGATGCTCATTGGTTGCTTTCCGAAAGCACTGGATGTACGCTAAAACGTTCAGCCCTATAAACATAAGAAGACAATAGAAGGAAAGGCGGATCGATTGGCGATACCCTTTTCTAGCTTTTGTCTAGCATTTCGAAAAATAATGGGCAGGATCAACTATTAGGTGTCTTGCTATTTGCTGTTCGGCCAAGCCCTCGAATGGAAACAAAATTGACGACGATGACAATTTGGACAAGGAGATCCGATTTTGTTTTGTTTTTTGTTGTTATTATTATTTTTTTGATATTTTCGGGAATTCGTTGTTTCATTTTTTAAATTTGATTGAGCAAAGTCTGATAGAGAACGGGCAGGAAACGAAAATTCAGAGGAAGGAGGAAACATCGGAAGGAAAGTGTTGGACTTTTTTTTTTATACAAATAATTATTTCATGAAATTTGTGAGGCGAATTGAAATGCTGATGATGATGACTGCTCTAGTTTATATTATTTATTGTGATGATGATGGAAAATAGAATTATGATTTTAATATTTGGCTTCATATTCTTTTTCTGGCCTATTCGTTTCTCTTTTGGCTCACACTATACCACGACAATGATTCTGCATAGAAAGTACATTGTCTCTTCAAGAATCTGGTATGATTGACACAAATCAAGACACAAACAAAAACAACTTGTTCCAAAGCGAAGAAAAAA
The DNA here is from genome assembly GCA_025882695.1 of Amerodectes protonotaria. Lineage (NCBI taxonomy): Eukaryota > Metazoa > Arthropoda > Arachnida > Sarcoptiformes > Proctophyllodidae > Amerodectes > Amerodectes protonotaria. The sequence continues at coordinate 109,519 of JAOZJS010000078.1, forward strand.
AATGTGATAACAATTATGAAATAATGATTATTTCAGAAGAGCTTAATGGAACAAAAAAAAGAAAAAAAAAGATGCGAAGCGGAAAAAAATTGAATGATGAATAGTGACAGTGTTGGAGGCATTGGATCAGGGAAATATGAATGTAGGGTGTTGGACGCGGGTGGTTTTTTGGAGAAAAAAAAGAAGATGAAGATGGCGGAAACCGGAGCCGAATCGGTTTCAGTAATTGTATCCTTCGCTGGAAAAATCTATGGGAACTAATCCGGTGCTTGCATCCGGTAGATACTGCATCATTTCGAATTGGCTCGGTGTCGTTGAATGGATTCCGTTTTGCCTTTTGTTCGGTTTCAGGTTCCGGTATGGAAATTCAGATTCATGATATGATGTTACAGGACAAATATTTTGAAAATATAAACAAGAACAAGAACAGCAGCGGTAACAAGATAAACGATAACAGAGAAAAAAGGATTGATAAAATAGCAAAAATAATGAAAAATATAAAAGGAAGAACGAAAAATAAAAATAAATTCAAAAAAAATTGCCAAAAAATATAAAATAAATTGATTGATTCGATTGGAGATCGGCCATTTGATCAACAACAAGAATGATAAGCAGCAACAGGAAACAAAATTAAAAGGAAAAGCACGATGGGTTTGATTTTTGTTTGAGGCAACAAACAGAACAACAATCAATGATTATGATTATGTAATGAGAAGGACCAAATTAAGCGATCAACGGAATTTTGTATCATAATGTCAATGATTCGATTCAGAATCAAGTAAGATGGATAGATAGATAGATAAGAGCAAAGCAAGACGAATAGAGAGGAATGGTGGGGGGAGAATGAAGATAAATCAAGATTAATTGAGATTCTGGATCAATTATTATTAGTCAGCCCGTAATGTGATATGATTGCAGGCGTGGATACAGAAGTGGTAGCAGAAGAAGAAGGAGAATTTTCAAGAATTGGTTTCAGACCATATGACATCCTGTACTCGTATGGGAAGGGTAAGGAAACAGATAAATAGAGAGAGAG